>BGPR01010457.1:24904-52454 GCA_013235015.1 Araneus ventricosus
CGAAGTCTTTAAGTCCCGGTGTCAAATGCTTTAGAATGTCCCGTACTGTCATCTATTAATTATATTGTTACGAACCTGTAATGTCACTTCTCTACAATGTTTGTCTCATGGCTGGAAATAGTATTAGATGCCAGCCAGTCGACAAATTTGGCGAATTCAGCGATAAAATGCAGGTTCTCTATCCAAGAATTTTTATAATGTCTCTATTATTAACTTATACATCGAGATTTATGTAGAAGTTTCCATGTGACGTCACGCCCTGTCGGAAATAGCTATAAATACCGCATTTGCCAACACGGAGATCGACTTGGAATCTCTTTGGAGTGCGAAATGCCTCTGGAATCTCTCTTTGGAATTTACCCGAAGTGCGAGCTAGTAAGCTGATAGACGCCTAGCGGTATTTAAAGTGTTGTTACTGTTGTTATTAGTAATATGCTATCTGTTTGTGGTATTAATAGGTACAAGTGCTGTTTCTCTTGTAGCCTTCGCTTAGTGCTTTTCAAAATAATTGTAAATAAAGCGTCGTTCTCCATTATCCGGCTTGTATGACTGTTTACACCGTACCGACACCAAACGATTTTATTAAAAATATATAATTAATTTTATTATTTAATTATAATAATTTATTTATTTATTACATTAACTAATAACTTAATTATATATAATTTTATAAAACCCTATCAAGAGAATTAATCTCGATTTTTGTGAAAATTGGTTGACAATCATACCTTTGGGTCTCAAGAGGTTATAATGTTAGATGCATCTTTTACACTTGGCAGAATTATACAAAGAAAAATCATTGTAATAGTCGAAAAATTCGATTTCGAATTCGATGATGAATCTCCACGTTTTAGACGTCCATGAGTCCGAAAAATTAATTTGGAATTATATTTGTCTGTCTGTCGCTCTGTCTGTCACTCTATGAACACGATAACTCTAAAACGTTCTGAGCAAGACGAATTAAATTTAATATGTGAAATTTACACTAAATTTGTAGATATCTGTCAAAATTTGGACGAAATCCGTCCACGAAAAGTTTGTCTGTCCGTGTTAATATGAACACGATAACTCAAAAACGTAAATCCTTAAAATATAATAAATGAGAGAGTGTGTCTGTCTGTTTGCTAAGCTTTCACGGCAATACTACAAAGCAGATTTGGATGAAAAATGGTAGAGTTGTAGACTGAAACCCATGAATGGATATAGGGTATGTGGTTTATCATAAATTCAATATTTTTGACTGCAGACAACAATTAAATAATTAAACCAGCGGGAGTGGCCTCCCTTAAACTTTCTCATATGCTTCTCAAAAATTTGTCATTTCCCCTCCCCCTGCGTGGTTAAAATTTTCGAACCTACTGTAACCATGTATGCAATGACTATCAGAAGGTTTTTCATTGTAGATTATAGCGATTGTAAAATATTTAGGTGAAGAATCAAATTCAAAGAGATGCGTATGTGTTAACCCTCTCATACCGAGCGAGGCGGTCCCCTACGATCTAAAAATTTCTCCTTAACAGCGACGAAGGTCGGTCTGAGGCGGTGGCCTTCTTTTGAGGGGAGGTGAGGTTCTGAAATCGATTAGGAGATAAGCGTCGTAGGGGTGTCCAATTATACTTGCAAATCACAGCCCATTTCCGTGCGCCTTAAAGGAAGGTTATAGCGGGGGGTGGGGAAAATGACCACCTAGGTTGGAAGAGTCCAATTCACGTCGTTTCCCCCCAAAACTCCTGGTTTTAAAGGAGCTAGAAGAAAAAGTCGCCTTGGGATTAAAGAGTTAAAACTTAGCAATATTTATTTTCTATCACACTCTAGCAAGCTCCGCTAATGCGAGGGCGTGAGCGAGAGAAAAGGAGAAAATGATCTCGTTCGCTATCGCTGAATAGCTTGCGCATGCGCGGAGATTTCTTCAGGTAAGCAAGTAAAAAAATTGAATATGCCATTTAAACGCCTTCTTTCAACAGATTGAAACGAAATTTGGGCACACATCTATAATTAATTTTAGCAACCTTCATACCAATTTTTATTTGTCTAAGCCTAAGGGTTTAGAAGATATAATTCTTACAAGTATGCGATTATACACTCCGACAGACAGTCAACCCTTTGTCGGATTTGGTCCAAACTTTCATTCCTACCTACATTCCTGAAGGGAAAACTGTGTACCAAATTGTATCTATCTAGCTATTCAAGTGTTTGAGTTATTGTGTTCACATAAACGCGGACAGACAGACTTTCCTTTGATGGATTTTGTCCAAAACTTGATACAAACCTACAAATTGTGCGTCAAGATCATATACCAAATTTCATCCAAGTAACTCTAACAGTTTTCGAGTTATCGTGCTCAGAGACACACAGACAAACGTAATTCCAAAATTGTGTTTTTCGGACTCATGGAGTTCTAAACGTGGAGATCCGTCAAAATCTCGAGTTCGAATGTTTTGACGATTACAATACTTTATATTTAGATACTTCGTATACGAGAAAGTAAAAAGAAAGGCTCATTCACTCACTGATTCGCGATGAAGATTTATAACTTTATTTTTCAATCAACTGTCACGCGATCCTTAAGGAAAGCGTAAACATTTGGAATAACTTATTTTTAAAATCAACTGCCACGTGATACTTATAGAAGCGTAAGCATGTGGAATAACTTATTTTTAATGTCAAACATCACGCGATCATAAAGAAGACCGCAATTTTGTGTAATTGCTGATAAAATAAATAAATAGTTAATTTCTGAAATAATAACTCAAATTACTCAACTCGACGCTAAATTGACACCGGAACAGAAATCTATTGATAGAAATGATATAGTTGCAAGAGTTTTTAGATTAAAATTTAGAAACTAATCTTAATTATAACTGAAGGAAAATATACGAAGATATATTTTGTTTTATGTATTCTTTATCCTTATAATATAATAAATGCGAAAGTGTGTCAGTATGTTTGTTACGCTTTCAAGACCATACTGCAAAACCAATTTGGATGAAAATTGAGATAGAGTTGTAGCTTGAAACCCAGGAATGGACATAGGATATGTGATTTTATGATAAATCCAATATTTTCAACTTTTGAAATCCAGAAATGGATATGTGATTTTATCATAAATTCAATATTTTTGACAGCAGACAACAATTAAATAATCAAAAAGAAAGGCACATTCACTCATTGATTCTCGATGAAGATTTACTTCTTTATTTTTCAATCAACTGTCACGTGATCCTTAAGGAATGTGTAAACATGTGGAATAACTTATTTTTAAAAGCAACTATCACGTGATCCTTAAGAAAGGCGTAAACACGTGGAATAACTTATTTTTAAAGTCAGGCATCACGTGATCATACAGAGAACTGCGATTATGTGATCTTGCTGGGAAAAGAAATAAATAATTAATTTGTGGAATAATAACTGAAATTACTCAACTCGACGCTCGATTTTCATTCTTTGAGTTTGGAATCTAATAAATTTTAGATATTTAAATTTCTATCTTTTCCTTATCAGATTTTATTCAAGAAATTGTCGATAAACTGAAGAAACAGAAATCCATTGATAGATAAGATATAGTTGTAAGAGTTTTTAGATTAAAATTTAGAAACTAATGTCAATTATAACTAAAGGAAATATACGAAGATTAATTTTTTTTATGTATTCTTTTGAATGGTAGAACCGGATGACATATAGCATGGTGGATGATAGATTGTAAGGGCCTGATGATACCATTGAGTTCAATAATGTAATTTGCAGTAACGGAGAATATATGAGGAGTAGAGAATGGTTGTTGAATTGGTAATTTTGGCACTGACTAATGAAAATTTAGGTCAGATAAAAGAAAAAAATACGTCAAAAATGTAGGGATATATTGCAGAATATCTATCTGTAGATAAGCTAATAACAAGTAACATCATATCCTGTAGATTTATTCAACTCCTTAGAATTGTCAGGTGTAGCTTCCGACAAGAAAATAATAATTCAAGTTCTTCGCGCACGAAGACGCGGGTAACAGCTAGTAATATAATAAATGCGAAAATGTGTCTGTCTGTTTGTTACGCTTTCACGGACAAAATACCAAACCGATTTGGATGAATATTGGCAAAGTTGTAGCTTCAAATTCAGGAACGTACATAGGGTAGGTGACATCATGTTAAATTCAATATTTTTGACTACAGACAACAATTAAATAATTAACAAAGAAAGGCCTATTGACTCAGCGATGAAGATTACTACTTTATTTTTCAATCAACTGTCACGTGATCCTTAAGAACGGCGTAAACACGTGGAATAACTTACTTTTAAAGTAAGACATCACGTGATCATAAAAAAACCGCGATTATGTGATCTGGTTGAGAAAGGAAAATTAATTTGAGGAATAATAATTGAAATTACTCAACTCGACGCCTGATTTTAATCTTTTGATTTTGCAGTCTGTTTAATTTTTATATTTATATCTTTTCCTTGCTAGATTTTATTCAAGAAATTGTCTATAATTTAATGATGTATTGACTGAAATGATATAGATGCCAGAGTTTTTAGAATAAAATTTAAAAACTGATGTTAGTTATAACTAAAAGGAAAATATGCGATGACATATTTTTATGTATTTTATGTTTAGATATATTTTCATGTTTTGTTCCATGTATTATTTTGAATTGTAGAAGCGGATGACATATAGCATTGTAGATGATATATTCAGCACATTGTAAAGGCCTAATGATACCATTGAGTACAATGATGTAATTTACAGAAACGGAGAATTAAATTAGGTAGAAAACGTAAGTGATATTGCGTAACTGGTAAGGATCTATCGAGATTTGGAATGAGTAGACCGCATAGGGTAGAAGAAATTATTAATAACCTAATGCAGAAACTCCCATACGATACAGAAGATGTGCAACAACGACTAACTGTGGATGCGCATGTTTGCGCTGGTACTCAATTAAAGATGTACTATTAGTCAGGACAAAAAAAAAACGTTTTCGATAGTGTTTTGCATCATATTGAAAGTGATGACGATGTTTATATTTTCAGAATTCTCCTATCGGTACTTGGGAGACTTTCCTTCTCAATCTACTCAAATTAGCTTAGCTCAAATTCTTAAGGACAAAATTTGCTGACGCATAAGTGAGACATGTAGAATGTTATAACATTGTAAGCTGTCGGTTTGGGACAAATGTACAATATCCGAAAAAATAGAAGTTGAAGCGTTAAATCGAACTATGAAAGATATTAATTTCAACCAATGAATCACGGGAGGGTTGGCAGTATTGATGCCAGGCAGTTTTAGACAGATTGAACCTGTAATAACTAGGGGACACGGGTGGATGAATTAAATGCATGTTTGAAGAATTTGTGGGAGCATGACAAAAAATTAAACTCACTGAGAATATGAGAGTTCAACTGTTCATCGACACTGAATGCGGACAAATCCTTTGTAAATTGATGAAGGTAGATTTAAAAGAGGTTCAAACAGTGTATTAAATTGAGGATTTTTCAAAATTATTTAGAGCACAGAGTAACTGATAAGAAAGGTTTATCCTCCATTACATGAGGAATATAGAATATAGATAATATGAGGAATATAGATAGGTTTTTGAATGGGTAATTTTAGCACTGAATAATGAAAGTTTAGGTCAGATAAATAAAAAAAATATGTGACAAATCGAGGTAGGTATTACTGAATACCTATCTGTAAATACGGTAATGGGCAATAACAAGTAACATCATATCATGTACAGTTCATCAACTACTTAGAATTATCAGGGGTACCTTCCGACAAGCTGAGATTAAAAGTCGATTTCCCAAAACTATTCATACGTAACCTCGATGTACCGAGACTGCGCAATGTTAGACGGTTACAAATTACATACCTAAGACAAAAGTCGTGCTAGCTACTGATATGACTGGCATAGCGAGAGCGTTTTAAACTCAAACATTCGATAATACGGAAGATTTACCATCCCAGGCCAATAGGAAAAAATTCCCTTTAAAATTAGCTTTGCCCGGCTGAAGGTCAGACACTCAAAGGTTCAGGCGTACATTTGGAAAAACTATATTTTTCCCATGGGCAAATATTTCAACTATATTTGGCGTGTTCACGTGTATCCATCCCACAAAATCTCTACATCCATGCAAAAAACATAAAACAAAAAACGTAATATACAAAAGTGTGTTATATAACCTAATATAAACATATATATACAAATTACATAACTGTAACTGCAGACATGTGTTCAGTACACTCCTGTTAGTCGCCCAATTATGTATTACAAACTGTCAAAACTTTTAATTTCCACTTTCATCATGTAACGAATCATTTACATCTGTGAATTTTTTAAAAAATAATAATTCTTTTTCTTCGCTCACGAAGTTGCGGGTAACAGCTAGTAGCTAAATAAATAAAATTCGATACAAAGTTTTATCCTTTAAAATGTCGATCCGTATCAAATTTTGTACCAAATCCATCAAAGGATCAAATGTCTTTTGTTTTGCACATTCGCATGCATGTGAATACGATAACTCCAAAAGACAATGAGATGGAAAAATGAAATCCTGTATGTGGCCTTCTAACGCTAATTGTAATCTGCATCAAATCAATCGGTCGACAAAAGGCTTTCAAAAATGCACATGCTGCATTCTTCACAATACTATGATTAATGCAGTAATGGCGCCATCTTGGTGTATTTTACTCCCGATTGGTATATATTATTTTATGTATTGTGGACCTTTAGCCTTGAAGCGGTCTTCGATGGCAACATAAATATGAGTACTCTTAGCGTTTCCGGCCTTACCGAGGATTCGCAGTTTTTATGCGGAAGGGGGACACCATTGTTAGAAAAATTTGACAAAGTCTTTTTGAGACCACTCCCGCTGGTTTTCTTTGTAATATATCAGTGGCAATTAAAAATTTTACAGCCCAAATTTTGAAATTTATTGTTAGAATAGAGTTTTTAACACAAATTTTTTATCTGGCTTTATATTCTTCTGCTAGTGTTTTCTGATCCTCACGCTAATACGATTTTTATTTTGATCTCAGGATTTTTGATAAATGAGGAAAATTTAAATAAAGTTACTGTTAAAACAATAGTTTGCTGAAAATTTATATATATATATATATATATATATATCAAAACAAACTTAGAAACACAAGACAAAAACTCAAAAGCAGTCAAGACAAAATGTCAAAAATTGACAAAAACCAAAATAAAATTGATATAGATATAGATATACATATAGAAAAAAAGAAAAAAATGCAATAACCAATTAAGAAATTATTTTTAATGAAATAAATACTTAAATCAAAGAAGTAATATTTCAGATGAAGTAAATTTAGGAACTAACTAACTGAACTAAAAACCTCTGAATCTTTCAAATTATATAAATCTATTATCACCACTGTACAGAAAAAATCCGTGCTTTAAATAAAAGAATTTATTGCATAAACAATAATATGACCCTTCCATATATTACAATCTATCCAAAATTCCACAAACAACCTATCAAATTCAGATTTATCACTTGAGGAACAAATACCTACATGAAAAAAGCCGGAGAATCATTCTATAAATACTTAAATATTATTCTAAGTTTTATAGAAAAAGAAAATTTTTTATTTGGATGATTAAAAATAATACTAAAGTGATTGATTTTACAAAGAACAATGAAATTACTCACATCGAGACATATGACTTTCAGGACCTGTTCACTAGCATCCCATTTAATAAGTTAAAAGAGGTTTTAATGTATTATTATTATGACTTAAAAAACTTGTTAGAATGCACAGAAGCGTATTGGTTAGACATAATTAATTTATGCGTCTTCAATAATTTCATCTCGAATGGCGAAAATATTTTCTTACAGATTAAAGGAATTCCACATATGTCTTGTTTTTCTTCTTTAATTGCAAATCTTTTTCTTCATTATTACGAAAAATATACTGTTACTAGCTACGTGACCCGGCGTTGCACGGACTATCTCAAATAATGCGACATTCCTTGACGGAGAGAAAAAGTGAGGTCATGTGACACATGCCCAACATTCTCTCCTAAATAAATAAGGAGAAAAGAGCGGTTCAATCATTCCGTCCGCGTAAAGGCTTCAAAATATACTTTTAAAAAATCGCAAAAATAATCTTTATTTTGTAAAATTACGATTCCGGAATTATTTTTTGTCTGACTTTAGTACGGAAGGAATGAGATAACCCAGCGTTGATCGGAATCCGTATTTTTTCATATGCCCGCCTCCAGTTTATATACACATGAAGCAAGATGCACTGAGTACATGAAATCTAAGAGTGAAACTTCATAGAAAACAATAGTTTTAGTAAACACCCTATATGAGCGATTTAATTTTCCCTGTTTCTTTATATCAATTGCCAAAACCCACACAAAACTCTATCCACATTGACTTGTTGCATTGTTCAGGTTTCCATATTGCAAAAATACATTTTTTTTATTTCTGCCAGCGTCACTTTTTTATTGTTGTTGTAACAATGTTCTTTAAAGTAAACGACTTCAACAATAAAATATATTTTGAATTGCGCTGCAACAATGAAAAGAATTGTTATAAAGTATCCGAAACAATGAAAAGCATTGTTGTCAATTAGTTTTTAATTAATATCTTTTTCACTACTTAAAATTTCGGAATATAAATGGCCGAAACGGCTTCCCTGGATTATTCCCCATCTTTCCGTACTTTCCGCGCGCTTCTCCGTTCGGCGGTTCGTGAGAAGATAGAAGGATATACATACATACATACATACGTTTGTTTACCTTCGAATTTTAATAGGATAGATGACTAGCTGCATGACCCGGCGTTGCACGGGCTAAATCGAATAATAGCTGAGGTCACGTGACACATGCATAATGTGTGTTATAATATTGTTGAAGTGTGTTGTATTAGTGTTTTCACCTCCTGCTTCAGCTGGGTGTAGATGAGAGGTCCTGTGATAAATTTGGCCATAAATTCTGAAGCAATACGCTCCTCTCCCTGTAGACGGTACAATCTGTGCACCCATTGAAGCACTGGTACGGCTTTATGTTATTTTTGAAATGCACTGATAATTCATCGGAGCCATCCATCAATCCTTTCATTTCCACTGGATACACTGATGCCTGCTCAATTATATTTCCATTATGACAACAATGAGTGTAAATTCCTCTGGTATTCTTTTCATCCCGGAAATACAACCCTCCGCATTTCAGACAGAGATTGTCCATTTCTCCACAATTGTGTTCTTCAGTTCAGAACAGTTCTAGCTGTATAAAAAGTTTGTATCTGATGGTGATTTTGTCATTCAATAACATTTAGACGGCGTTCTCTTGCATATTGTAGCATGGCTGACAATCGGCTATTTCTTTGTTCGTTTGTTCCTTCGGCTCTTCTCTCCTGGCAACGTTGTGTCATTATTGCCAATCGGCTATTTCTTTGTTCTTTTGTTTCTTCGGTTCATCTCTCCTGCCCACGTTGTGCCATGTCTGACAATCGGCTATTTCTTTGTTCTTCTGTTTCTTCCGCTCTTCTGTCCTGGCCACGTTGTGCCATAGTTGCAATCGGCGGCTTCTTTCTTCTTCAGTTTCAACAACTCTCCTTTCACGTTTTCTAATTGCCTCCCGTCTACTGGCAACATCCCCTGTAATTCCTCTTTTTCTTTCAGGCGTCGGAAAAAGCGAGAATTGAACAAAGCAAAAATAGTAACTTCCAAATATCAGCTTAAAATAGAAGCTTCCACAAATATTTAAACTTGATCAAATCAATGAATAATGATTAAAATCACTAACATAACTAATCTATATCTTTCGGCACATAACTTTACAGAAACAAAACACCCCTTTTAATTTCGTTAAAATGATTTTGTTGGACGTTATATCACGGGATAAAAAAAAGAATTTATACACTTTCAACAATACATTTTTTTATTTCTGTCAGCGTCACTTTTTTATTGTTGTTGTAACAATGTTCTTTAAAGTAAACGACTTCAACAATAAAATATATTTTGAATTGCGCTGTAACAATGAAAAGTATTGTTATAAAGTATCCGAAACAATGAAAAGCATTGTTGTCAATTAGTTTTTAATTAATATCTTTTTCACTAATTAAAATTTCGGAATGTAAATGGCCGAAACGGCTTCCCTGGATTATTCCCCATCTTTTGGTACTTTCCGCGCGCTTCTCCGTTCGGCGGTTCGTGAGAAGATAGAAGGATATACATACATACATACATACATACGTTTGTTTACCTTCGAATTTTAATAGAGTAAATAAGTCTAAATTCAGCTTTTAGATATATAGATGACATCCTGGTTTTTAATTTTAAAGATTTCTCTTCAGTTAGTAGGGATATTTATCCTGAGGAACTAAAATTAACAAAAACTTACGATAATAATATTAAAGTTATTTTTTTTTGTCTTGATATTGACAGTCATAACAAATTAAATTTAAACATTTACGACAAAAGAAATGAATTTAAATTTGATGTTATTAGGTTTAATTTTTGGAACTCAAATATCTCTTTTAAGATCTATAAAAACATAATATTACATGAATTACTAAGGATTAAAAATATTTGTAACAATTCAGAATCAAAGAAAAAACAAATTGAACTTTTCAAAAACAATCTGAACTCCATTAAAATTCCCGATTCAATTTATTTACCCTTATTCCACAGCGTTCTGTAGGAAAAAAAAAACCTTTGCTCTTTTTGCTGTTATACTATTTGCCTTTGATCTATTGTATTTTACAGTTGGTCTCATTTTGATAATTGTCTATTGTTTAATTTCTGATACCCATAAAAAGTTCCCAGGACTCCACGGACAGCAAAAGGCTTCTAAGACTGTTCACTTCTCACTCCTAGTAAAATATTTACTGCGACTCATGAAGTTAACCGTTCACGTCAGCACTTTTAAACGATGTTCGTGCCCCGTGCTTTTCGTCTGTTTCCATTTTCTCTTCTCTTGTGGATTATTGGGTGAGTTTTGACACTTTTTTCTTCATTTTTGATTTGCTTTGTTGGTTATGAGGTTGGGTTTCATGTGTTTTATTTCAAATGGACCTGAGCTTTATATTTTTATTTTTATGTCTACTTTACTCAATTGTACTCTTATCTCTTAGATTTGTTTCCTTATTTCAAACTATGGGTGTTCAGGGGAGACAAACTCTTTTTAGCATTATTGCTAAGTTTGTGATTAGAAATCACCGAATTTATTTATATATACGCACGTTCGGGATTCACTTGCTGATGACGCTTCCCGGACGTTGGCGTTTTGTTCCTTTTTTTGTTGTTTTGGTTTTTCTTTAATGACATGGTTTTGTTTTCTTTTGTTAACATGTATATATATATGTGCGTGTGTGTGTGTGCGTGTGTAAAATATGTCGTTATTTTAGTAAAATCATAGAGGGCAGCTTTAAAAATTTTTATAACCTTTCCTTTTATTATGGAAATATGTAGCTTAAAATTAAATGTGAACAGTACTTAGGAGATTTTTATTTTAATTAATTTTCATATCTTGATTTTTATTGATGCGTAACAATTTTTAATCATGTTCATATCATTCTACCTGCTGCTCTCTATACTGTAAAATTATTCTGTATTTTAAAAAATACTCACATTTTTATTTATAATTAAAATATATTTTTTAAAGTTCGAAAAACATCATATATAATTCAATACAAAAAATATACATTTATTTTAGGGAAAGGATTACTTTTTAAAGAAAAATAATGGATTACTTGCATTTGCTAATGCGGCAATGATCCACATTTTAATCTAAGTCTAGTCAAAATTTACGTTAATGGATTTCATGTTTGTGTTCTTTTTAAATTTTTTGAAACTTTAAATTTTTGAAATGTCTAAAACGCAATATTATATGCCATAAAATTCCATGGTATGTTCTCAGCTTTTTTCTTTTTCAAATTCTTTAAATAATAAGTAGTTTTACATCTAGCAAGCTAGAATAAATTTTCTAATACAGTTATTGCACAGCTACAAAAGCATAAATGCAGGTCTACATGAGATCGTGACATAAGGTATTTCTCTAATGCTAAGGAAGCACAATATAAAACCTCGCTAAGACATTCTCAATTCTAAATTTACTGTAACATGCAGGTCAACGATTTAGCATTCCACTAAATCAAGATAATTGACAAGTTGTTCTGTAAGGTACACCATTAACGTTCAGGACATCACTGTATCTCACATTTAAATTTTATGCTTAACACTTTGAGTTATATTTACCTGAATAGAAGCAACAAAAACATTCATGACAAACGATACAATACCTTTTAGCATATTTAACTCTTTAAATATCTAAAATTTCCTCCAAAGACATTCTCAATTCAGATTTTTTCTATGGCACGCATGTCCATTGCGTGTCATAGGAAAATCTTTAATCTTTGCTTCCAGGGGCATTTCACTGAATTTGTAAATAGAACTAAGCACTAAGAGATAATTTCTTTGAACAGGTCGTATGAATTCACCATTGGCTATGCGTGGATTTGCAACACGTTCCGATTTTTCCTTGCTTAGAAACAATTCACCCACCTGAGCAAACGGACAGTATATTCTGTTTAGGCTCTTTGACTCAACTCGGGCACTTTCCAGTTCAGAAATTATCTATCTCTTTGAAGCTGGCTTGGAACTTCTCATCATTTCTCCAAAATGTTTTTTATAGAAACGCTTTCGTAAATTTAAACGTAAGGTATGAAGATAACGAACAATTTTGAGTAAGTGCTGGGAGTCAATTGAATCTAAATCAGTGGCTTATCGTTCTTTTATACCATGAATAAAGTGAATAGACGTCAAAGGTTTCAATTCGTTTGTGTCGTTTGATAAATATGCTGAATATCGCCAATTTATGGCTGCATCAAAATCACTGAGCAAAGTTATCATTTCTTCATATGTGACGCAGATTCTGCCCAAAAACTTTCGAAGAGTTCCCTGAGACATCGCATCATTCTTTTCCAAACTCACCATATCATGGAGCTGATGGAGGGATAAATAACCATTTCATTTTCAATAAAGTACATTCTCTTTCTATTAAATATCAGGCCAATTATTTTAATGCATTCGCTGCTCCCGTAAAAGTCTTCGAAAAACTATTATAAAGAGTAGAACATCTTCCTCTCCTTGACCAAAAACATCATAATGCAAGCATTATGAAACTTTTGGGATGATTTTGCTGAATGAGATGTAACTAGGTCCGTTTGGAATGCTCGGTAGACGGCACACGTGAAAAGTACTATCCAGGCTTTGTTTCCTTTACGCAGGGAAAGATGTTCAGTCAGATCTTCGCCAGTTATTTGAAATGTTGCTACTTGGTGTACTCTGTCGGGAGTTAAGGGAGATGGATACGGGTGAACCTTTTTAGATGTTAGCTTCTTGCATTGTACATATCGACGCAGATGTGCTCTAACAAATTCCTGTCTCTTGGGAATCCAGAATCTTTCCCTTAGCTGTGTGGTTAACATTCCAGTATGCATCAAAGGTCTTTTTCTAAAATACATGGTCTGGTAGGACTATAGGGCGTGCAAAGTTGAATTTTCACTGAGAATGAGTCTTGTTTGAAAATTCAAAATGCCATTCTATACATAAAATTCTATTGTATTATTCTCACTTATTTTAAAGGACAATTCATACTTGATGATTTCTATCAGAGTGGTTTCTGCCTTTTCAATAACTTCACATGAAATATCATTGGTGAAAGTTAGAGAGATTTTCTTGATGTTGTTATAAAATCTCTAAACAAAAGCAGTCATCCGGAGAATTTTTGTGTAGCTTCTAAATTTCTCTTTCTTTTCACTGGCTAGATTTTTCATCACTATCCTTCGAAAGTCCGGAAATGTTTCCTCGGCAAAGAATATCTCATATTTGCCAAAACTATTCGTTTTCATTTAGCCAATTTTGTCGACGGCCCGGGTAATGAGCTCGCCGATCACCATGCAAAATTGGCCACAACTGATGGCGAGAATATGAATGTCCAAACCCTGCTCTCGTGCTAAATTCAAAATTACAAAAAATTTAATGAAAGATTGGCAATATGACTGGGAAAACCATGACTCAGATTCGGGGAAGAGGGCCAGAAGTTTCGTGCCCTGCGTAAATAAAAAATTACTAGCCCACAACAAATGCTTAGTTTATTTTTAACGAGACACGGCTCATTCCCCCGTTACCTACACAGATTCAAAAAACTAAACTCACCACTGGTGACGCAGATCATTACGTTTTTCATTGCCCGCTGACTAAGGAACATCATCTTAAAGAACCTGCATTGAATCATCGGGAAGAGTGGTTCAAAATTTTTTTGAAAAATAGGGAGTGCATTTTGCGACTTGAAAAGATCTTCAGATTCTGTGGGGATTCAGTCAGTAAATTCTTCAGTAAATTTTGGACTTGATTGGAATGCCCCCCCCCCCGGTTTCAGGATTTATTATTATTATTATTATTTTCTTCAACTTGGTGTCATTCTATTACTCATTTAACTGTTCTCGAGTTTTTGAAGGTTTTAATAATTGTTTCGGTTTCATTTGAACTTGTCCAGTGTAAAGTTTTTAGATCTCTGGTGTGCTTCTGTGCAGTTTTTGTAATGCGTATTGTCTCTCGATTTTTGTTTGTAACTGTTTGGTTTTAAACGCTATTGATTTTAATTTGGTTATCTTTTGTATATGTTTTGTGTTTCTAATGTTTAGTTTTTGCTCTTTGAGTTTTTGCGTTTTGTGTTTTTGCCCTTTATATCTTCTTGAGTTTTGTGTTTTTAATGTTAAGCCTTTTACGTTTTGTGTTTTTGCTTTTATCTTTGTGTGCTTTGTGTTTTTGCTCTTTTTTGAGTACACTGTTGTCAGCGATGATTTTTAAATTGTTCTGCTCACCCATTTGGGGTTCTTTGTAAACTCTTTTTTAATGTAGTTCATTTCTTATCAATGTTATTTCAGTCCCTAACGGGAGCACTGCGATTCTCGATCCGAAACTTCTGATTACTGTAATTATTGAGTTGAAGAGAATCTATATGAAATAATAAGAAACCACTTTACATTGTCTCACAGCGCATTTAGTGCTTGGTCCCAATTAAACGAACAGACCATCTTATGACAGGTTTTCGGCAAAAATATTATATGTTGTGTGGTGAGGTTATATTAATTATGTGAAGTGTAGAGACTTCGGGTAGAGTGAATCAACAGCTAGACTAGTATCACTATAATAATTTTTATTTAAAAATTACTCAAAGTATCTTGATTATTGTGGATTACAAAATAATTAATAATTTATATACAAAATATTATAGACGTGAGTAAAATTACAGGATGGTGTTTGAGACAGCCTCTGTAGGTAGAAATGACAGTCACTCAGAGCAACGACTCTACCTAAAATCTATTGGAATTTCAACAAGTCCTCATGAGCATCCGCTCATCTCGAATAAAAACTCGAACAGTTCATATACGAGAGCTATGCTCTCCTGAAAAAGTTAAACAGAAGCGTACAGCTTCTTAACGATGCTTCTCTGCCCCAACTCGTGAGGGTTGGCTGACAATTCGATGATGTACGATAATGAGGTCTTCCTTTTACCAGGCGATTGATTTATGTCCAGTGAGAGTCTTGGCTATTAACGGTCTTGTTCCTGGGAAAACCTGGATTTAAGCTGCGGCGGGGTACAAAAGAAAAAGTTGATTTTCGATCGGCGATCACCCCTGATCGGATTCCGATCATAGCATCGTTATTCGAGTGCTGGATCTTCGGATCGGCTTTAAAAGTAACTGGGTCCCGTGCGGCCAGTTGTGTAGCTGAGAGAAGCATCGTTAACAAAGGGTAAGACACACTGACACACTTTCAAAGTTATTTTTTTTAATATCGAGATCGAATTTTTTAAAAAACTAGTTATTTTATGTAAATTTCCAGTCTGAAGAAAAAACTCTTCCTAATTTTCTATTGCTTCGTATCTATAGAAAGTTGATTAAGTCAGTTTCATGCGCTTGATGTTGATCTACTATTTATTTCAGATATAGTTTCAAAGGCTTTTGCTAAAAATAACTTAGTCAGGCCTTCAGGGACCTTTCTGGGACCACTTTCTAAGACATTTTCTTAATCAGAAAGTTGTCAGTTGATGACTGAAAACTCAGTTGTTCTCGTTATCTGCTCAACATTTAAAATTACGAGGTATGTTCCAAAACTGCCCTGGTATAGCTTAAAAACTTGATGATAATCTAATATAAAACAACTCTACAACAGAGAGTACCCTATTTTCACACGAATATCGAGCAATGCCTTCACTACAACGGGCAATGCTGGAATATTCTGATACGACGTCTCTCGTTATTCAACGCAATTTTGGCGAAAAACAGGCAAGAACCGCAATTTTTGCTATCTAAGTTTCGCCAATTTCAAGATTTATTACAATTGTAGCAACCTTTCAGTATTTTGTAATGACGTCAACAGTCACTTGTTCTGTGATTGGGGACACTAACTGTAAAGGAGGTCTTCTCCCCCCGTCTGGAGGCGGAAGACTGGTAGGAGGCCTTTTATGACCTCTCTTCTGCTCTGAATGGAATGAAGGAAACCTTCCCAGTTCTTCCCAAACCTTCCATGAAACCTGTTATTTAACTTTTAAGGCCAAGCTTCGCTGGTTGATTTTTCAAAATGAAAATCGACTGAACTGATTTATTTAATGAAATCAGAATTTGTCATCGAGTTTGGCCTTACAGGATTACAATGCAGTAAAGCACCGTTTATGCGTGTTTCATTTATACGTCGTTTCATCACAGTCTTCATTCATTTGCATGCATTGAAATTCTTTTCGATTATACATCTTTTCATCTATACGTCGTTTTACGTCAGTCCCTTAAAAGACTTATAAACAGTGCTTAAAAACAACAATATACAACAGACGGATTTTTTTTTTTAAAAATGCATTGATATGAATGTACTTAGATACTCATTCGGTTCGGAAAAAATTAAAAATTATTTATTTAAATTGCGTCCAAATTTTGTTACTTTTCTGAAACTTTTAGAGATCTTGCCAACTACCGCCGGATTTTCAGAAAAATCTTTCTCAAGATAGAAAATAATTAAAATCAAATTACGATCTATCTATAATCAAGAACAATTTACTGCGATGGTCATTTTATCCATCAAACCCAAACTAATAAATAAACTTAATTATGATTATATTATGAGTTTGCTATAAAAAATGAAAAATAAATGAGAAAAGATTACATATAGTAATTATCTTTGTTATTTCATTTACGAACAATTTTTTCTGTGGTAGAAATGCTAACTTTATAAAAATCTAATTATTTATCATTTTCATCTATTCCTTATGCCCTTGCCAGATTTTGCAATGTAATAAATAGCAAAATGTAATATAGGCAAGAAACATTTATATAGGGTTGAGAGGAAATGCCTAATAAAATGTCTCGGATTCGGGATCAGAGGATAGCAATATGAATAGAGAGTCTCGTGGACATTTAGTATGCATTAGCTATTAAGCGGTTATTAGCATTAGACATATAATCCTTCACACGCTTGGCGGGTGACAAATTTATCCAAAATTCACTAATTTTTAGGCAAATCCTTTGTTAACAAATCCCTTTGATAAAAGAATGATAGCATGGAATTTATTTAATTACATTTGGTGGCAATCTTAGCTAAGAGGTTTGCAAGTTCCACATTAAAGGATCACTTCTTCTTTGCGACGAGAGCCTTCCCAGGCTTTCCAGTATATTTTGCCTGAGATGCGATTGAAAAGACTTTGAATTAAGAAATTTAATTTTAGACAACCTATAAGTTTGCATTTTATTTTAATATTTTTTTAATGTTTGGATAGAAGGCAAAATCCCAGTGATTTTGACTCCCTTCTTCAAAGTCCACCCTACACCAAAATTAAATTCTAATAGTTCGCTCTACAAAGCAGGATTAAATGAGTTAGAACTAAAGTAGGGTATTAGTAACAACATAGCATATTATTTTTAAAGATGCACATCAGGAATTCAACTTTGCCACCAATAACATGGTACGGTACCATGGGTATATTTCTTAATTTAAACAGAATCTAAATGAATAAATTACTCGCCAATAGGGTTAAAACCAATTTCTCGAGTAATATAACGAAAACATGATTAAAGTTATTTAATTTTAAATTCCTTAGGTTAAATTTTTCTTACTCGGTTTTAGCAGCAAAGGAGAAATGCCTTCCATTAGTAGGACATTTCTTGTAAGAGTGACAAAAAGAAAACTTTTTGAATTATTTGGATTTTAGTGATTTGTACTAATAATATTTTAGTGATTTTTCATTATACTGGTATCATTAGAAAGATAATTTTCTGAATATCTAAAATGGTACAAAAATCATTTTTATGAAATAAATTTTGGTATATATCGCAAAAAACAACAAAATCTTGCTTAATTTTTAATAACTGAAATTTTAACTAACTTTAAGACTTTCAAAAGTTGAAAAGGATTCTCCTCGTTTTCAACATATGCCAAATTTATCAAGATTGGGCAAAAACTGTAAATTTTTATAAAAGACGAAAAAAATTCATCTTTACATATATAGTACTAAAATTGTATGCCCGATCAATTTCAAATACCACAGTTGAAAACAAGAAAATTATAAGTTTAATGTAGAATAGCTGCATTTTATTTTTTATGCAATAAAATGTAGCACCAAGTACCATAGAGTTATTCTATTTTTTACTCCTGATCAGGGTTTTGTATGCAGATGTCTACAAATAAGAAAAGAGAATGTATGTGTAGGGTGTCTGCCTATTTGTTGACGTTTTAGAGTTCGTTGAGCCTAAGGCCACCAAATTTGGTACAAATATACTATAGAAGACCTCATAGAAATTTAATTTTAATTAATTTAAAATTAAGAAGAATTTCGAATTATTTCAGCGATAATTTTCAAAAATATAATCAGATTTAAAATTTTTACATAACATTTAATTTCAAAAATATTATCTTTAAAATGATGCCAGTTAAACTTTTAGAAAAATATTTGTAAGCATAATTTTTAACAATAATTTGCAGTATTGTAATGAAAGTAAATCAACTTTCAATTCATTCAAATCATAATTCTATTATTTCAACAAAACAAATAAAGGCATAATTTAAATGTTATTTTGATCTTACGATATAAAAGCTTCTTTTGATGTATTAAAGTCTAATAAATTGCATTTCATTTTTGTTGTTTCACCAGTTTTTTGTCCATTTTTTTTCTTTCTTCGTTACTTCAATTAAATTTACTTAATAGACCAATTTACTATATTATTTTGATAGATTTACATTTTAAATGATCTTAAAACCCATCTTTCCACTTACGGTAAGAAAATTTTCCCTTGGGGTTATTTTATTCATTTTGTCTTTAATTAGGTTAAATATTCACTCTATAATTAGGTTAATATAGTGTAAGTCATTAATTTCATTAAATGCAGCACATACTGCATCAAAAATTCGTTCAAATAACCAACACCATGCCTAACCACAGATTTTTAAATTTTTTAATACCTTTAGCTTACCAAAATTTAAATACGTTAGCGAATTTAAAGTTGGCTGACGTAATTAAGTTAAACGAGCTACTCTTTCTCTGCTGCATGAAAACGTGAATACCCTTCCTCCCCCAATTATTCGTCACAAAAGTAACACCGAAATCTTTTTGCTCTTTTACAGCTTTGCAACTTGACCAAATAAGGCCCCCCATAGACATAAATACAAGAAAAGAGTGAGTGTCCCCATTGCAGTGAAACTATTCGGTCAAATTGCACGATTCCTCCCTCGCACTGGTAACTATTTAACAGCGCAGAAAGGTCATATCTCCGTTCTTGCCTGGGGTGATGCGAGTCATTGCGCCTCGACACAAAAGGAGCCGGAAGAGAATTTCTCTCGAAAAGAAGTTCTTCCCTTTCTCTCTTTCAAGCACACACATCTCAGGGGCCCATTCTAGATTATGTTTAAGGAGCCACTTGCCATACTTTAAGCTGTCCAGTCCGCCAATCATCAAAAATCGTTTCCAATTCGGCTAAGGACGGGGAAGAAAGTACTGCGAGGAACAAGAATTTTGTGTTTGTATGAATGCTCTCAGAAATCAAATTGGACTGTTTCAGTTTACCGCAAACATGTGCAGTTATTAGCAGGGATGTCTTATCCAATGGTCTAAATGAGCTGTAGCCCAGGGAACCTAAAAGTTTCTTAAATCGAATATTTTATTTGTCATTCATTTTCAAATTGAAATTCATTTCATTCAAATTCATTTCATTGAGTATTTAGAAAAAAAGTAAGAGTGTTTATTAATACAATTGAAGCTCAAGAATCCAAACCCCGGGAATCCGAACATCTCTTTTCATTTTCTGAAAAAAACTTAACAAGAATTCAAAATAGACTGCAATGTAAAATTTATAAAAGAATGACATGGAAAAAATATATATAGTTTACATGATCCAGTTAATGTTGGTTACATGATACAAAATATGTTATTATATAAAATATTGTATTTTATAAAATTGAAGTAATAATACCGCTCAAATCTAGGTGCAGGTCCAAATACAGCTTTTTCCAATTTAATTTTGCAGTTTCATATTGTCAATAGATGGGGTTTGCACGATAGCTTGGTAAATGAAAGGTTTTAAGTTCAAAGACAGGGTTTCTCTTTTTGTAATGATGGAAATTTCCTTATCGAAGTAGTTCAGGAATATTTTCAACATTGTAATCAAGTATAAAATATCTCTATTAATAATAAAATAGAATCTGTGTGTGTTGGCTCTCTACAAGGCAGACCGTTCAACCTAAAGGTATAGAATTTAGCAAAAACGTACTTTGAAGGGCGGGAATGTGCATCGTGGAAACTTTTTTGTTTGAATTTTAAATAAATTAAAAATTAAGCTGCAATTTGGCCTTTCATCTTATAAACTTAGAAATTATTACACCACAAAAATCACTTTTAAAATCATCTGAAAGTGCGAAAAATTACCTTCTCCAATATGCTAATTAAGGGATTGTACAATTTTTGACTAATAGTAACAAATTTTTAAAATTATTTTTGGCATAATTTGCAACAATACTTTTCATTGTTGCAATACAATTCAAACCGTTTTTACTTTCTCGTATACGAAGTATACAAAGAGAAAGTATTGGAATTGTCAAAAAATTCGAACTCGAGATTTTGACGAATCTCCACGTTTTAGACCTCCCGGAGTCCGAAAAAAAAAATTTTAGAATTATGTCTCTCTGTCTGTGTGTCTGTCTGTGAACACAATAACTCAAAAACTATTAAAGCTACAGAGATGGAATTTGGTATGTGGTAACATAATTTGTAGGTTTCTATCAAATTTTGGACAAAATCCGTCAATGGGAAGTCTGTCTGTCTGTATGTCCGCGGTCATGTGAACACTACAACTCAGAAACTTGAATAGCTAGATAGATAAAATTTGGTACACAGTTTTATCGTCATGAATGTAGGTCCATATACAATTTTGGGCCAAATCCGTCAAAAGGAGGCGTTCAAATTATATATTCAATTTCTTTTAATCCGATTCTCATGCGCATGCGTAATGGTAGCAATCTGTTATTGCTGTAAATGTTATTTACAATAATAAATAATGTTTACAAACATGAATTGTAACAATTTTTTTTATTGTTATAAATAAAATTCAAACTGATCTCATTATTTCTGCAAATCTTTTTTTCACGCGCTTTTGCAATTGTTACGGTTGTGGTAGCATAAATTGTTTTCTTGGTAATTCAATTCCAAAGCAGAGTTTACGCTTTAGTATTCATTGCATTGCCTATTTTATTGCACCTGCTTCCAAGTAATATTTTTTTTGAAACGTGGCAACAGATATTTGATTTCAGGTTTGTTTGTTTGTTTCACTTTTTCGTATACGAAGTATACAAAGAGAAAGTATTGTAATCGTCAAAAAAAATCGAACTCGAGATTTTGACGAATCTCCACTTAGAAAGTATACGAGAAAGTTTAGGGGAGATCACTCCCTCTGGTTATTATTTAAACAAATATTTATTTTCCTGTTTCTCTTCTATTGTCGAAAGCTAAGGAATTTATCTTCTTTTTTATTTCATAAATTCTACTCTGATCTGCAAACAAAGTTTTTTAAAGATAATTAGCATATTAGGAAAAACCTAAAGTATGTTGAAAAATGTTTCAGTTACTCTTATCAGTATGCTTTATTCCAGTTACATGTTGCTAGGTTAAAATGTGCCGAGCCATTTTATTATTGTAATAAGATGCGTATTTTACAGAAGGAATAAGAAAGTTAAGTTGGCCCCGACAGGATGCAATTAGTGTTACATTACACGGGCAGCTATTTGTCTCCAGGGCCGGCCTTAATAGATGCGGGGCAAAAATGAAAACAGTTTTGGATAACCCGATATTATTTAAGTTTTAATCAATAATACATAACAAATAAAGAAGACGAATTTTTAATTAATCATTTATTTTAGTTTAATAATTAATATAAGCATTAATATTTATCGCATATTGGTTATATATGCGAGAAAAATAAGAAGGAAAATCTATTTCTGAGTGAGTTTCACTTTTATTTATTTAGATTTATACTTTAAGTAAAAAAAATTGACTTTAATTATCAGGACTTCATTGCCAACAATTTTGATAACGTAGATATTGAATTACTTATTGAGGTATTTTATTAATTAAAAACAATGTTTACATATGCAGAAAAAGTTATTTTATCTTTAGTTCTGTCATTCCTATTGAATTCCGAATAAATATTTCGCTTTTCTTATAGTTACAGCTAACATTTCAATAGGAGGTGTAGACAGTCTCATCCAGATATTCTGTGACTGAATCTTAAGAATAATTTTTGCCGCGAGTTCGCCAAATGATTGGGCACTCATTCGGAAATAATTGAAAAACTTATCAGGGTTTTGTCGTAAATCCCCAAAAGACGTATAAATCCTACTCCTTTTAAGCCTAGAATCAACAAATATATGTACCCAATATCGTCTATTTTGTTTAAAAATATATTTCTTGGACACTAGGTACGCAAATGCAAAACGGTTTCTTTCGGAAAACGCCGCCGTTCCCCGGAGGACACGTGAGTACTGAATCGGTGCGACAAAGCCCGTGGAAAAATCTAGGAAGGCCGCTTTTCCAATGTTGATTTATTGCTTTATTGCTCGCTGCACTGTTCACTCCACTGTTCTCAATGTATCTCATGCCGGAAAAGTTCCGGAAAGAAAAGTTGGAGTGACCCCGAAACCCCCGAGCGAAGCAGATCCTTTGCCATCGCCGACGAGAATTTTATTACAGTAGGCAACGCTTTTCTGGCCTTCAACATCTGTGGTTTCAACAACGGAGACACCAAAACACACCCCTTTGCAGAATCTGAGGCCCCATGTTCGTTAATGCGGGAAGGAATGTACTTCTTGGTGTATGTTGCTCTCTCAGCTCTTAATACAACGAGTAAACTGTGAATCATGCAAACAAAAGAAACGGCGTGTTTCGCCATACTCTTTAATAAATTTATGGAAGGGATCATGAGTAGTCGATCATAACGACGCATAGAACTGAATAATTATAAAATATAGAATAATAATAGAATGCATGCTTACTACATGCATTCTATTATTATTCTTGCTTACATACTTGCTTAATTATAGAATACATTCTATTCCTGTTGTGTGCAAAGATGACGTAGACAGTTCTCTCATGACAACTTAACACACTTAAATTCGGTAAATTATTATAATTTCTTTTCTTAGTATGTACTTACACTAAAAACCGACAAATGAAATTGAGAAAGATCAAATGGACTCTCAAAGAGCTATTCACACTGTGCGGTTTCAAAGCTTGAACTGATATAATTATGAAGCTGAAAATTTAATTTGTTTTCTTCTTGTTGAGGAGTTTTGGATAGATATCACTTACATAGCAATTATATTTTACTTTGCTTCTTTAAGAGAATGGTTAGTTTGAAATCATTTAAAATTTAATCTACATTAACTTTTTCCCATATTACTTTGTTTATGGAAGTCATTCTTATAAATCACAGTTTAAATCTTTTTTTTTTCCAAAAAAAGCTATCTATTCAGTTCCGTACCTTCCATTTTAATTAATTTCGTTGGATAGATTTAATTCAAAATAGCTAATGCTAAAAATTTTAAACGTGCAAATTAAATGAAGTTAAAATGAATTATTAAAATTATTATTAATTATTTAATTATTTAAATTAATATTAAAGGGCGAACCAGCAACTCATCGAAAGCAATGGGCTAGTTATAAATTAATATATGAAAATAACTCAAGTACAGAAATAGATGCGTATTATATGTTCAGATATGTCTGGTAGGCCCTCTGAAACTCATGAAAGGATACATGCTGAAATAAATGAACAATTGCTAAACACGAACTTTTAAATACGTATTAATACTGGTTTTAATTCGATCAATTATATTCTCATAAAAAAAATTCATGCAAACTTTATTTCTAGAAATTTCCTATCTTTTTGAAAAATGAATATAAATAAATAACGTAACTTAACTGAAATATGTGACCTTTCGCTCTAATGAGTAACTAAAAATTAATAAAAAAATAAGTTACTTAGATTTTTAACTTCATCAGAAACCTATTTTACAAAGCTTCAAAACTTCTTAAAAATTGGAAGTATTTTTCAACATTTCAAAGCAATTATAATCGTCAAAACATAACTAATAGGTCTTTATACCACCATGTAAATTTATGAATGTTTTTAATTTATAAAGACATAAATAACAAATTGTGACGTTTTGACCCTTATTTAGAAAAATACATCCGCCCTTAAATAAAAGATTTGTAATTGTCTAAAATTTTCAAAAATATAAAGAACTAAAACACAATTATTATGTGCTTTTATTAGCATGTAAATGCTTATAATATCGTAATTAAAATTAATTTAATATATATTTGTAAATTTGAAAAAAATGGAAAGGAATGGGGGGAAAATTTTCTACTACCTTTCACCTTATTATCAGTATTTGTAAAAATAGTAAGGGTATTTATTAATGTAGTATAACCCCGAGAATCCAAAATTTCTGATTATACGAACATATATATATATATATATATATATAATAATTTTCTGAAAAATTTACAGAAAGATGAAGGAAAAATAACATTTACGAATCCGAAACAAAACTAAAAAAAAGAACTGGAATTGTTCTTCAAGAGTGAATGAGAATCTTAGTGAGTAGAAAAAACTCAGATATTTTCTTTTTACCCTCAACTTGTTTACCTATGTACCGTAAGAATTGCCGCCTGCTCTTTCCGTACACCTTCACAGAGCACAGTGAGTCAAAATCTATTGCATTTGGTATATCAAGAGCGTTTGCCCTTAGCTAAAACTAAGAAAACAATACTTTATAATCCAAGATGTCCCTCTCTTTTCCAGTCCCCGGTCCCTTAGGCTCTGTTAGCCATCCATTTTCTAACTGGACAAAATGATATAATATAGAGTAAAGGCCTCCTGTTAAATCTCAAAAGCTCGATTGATTTTCTTTGGATTATCATTATACAGATGATTCGGTCATTCCCTAGACAGTATTTCAAATAAAACATTTGCCAATTTATATGCAGATATTTTAAATAGAATTTCAGTTATCGTGTTTGAAAAATGGAAAACCCCATTTCTATTAAATTAATTTAAAATTTTTGTTTTTAATTTACAGTAAGAAGTTCAGTGGATTTTTCTTCAATAATCACCAGTTTTTTAGGCTATTCATTCTTTTTCTCGTAGGTGTATGCTTTCGATCAAAAAGAAAACGCCATATTCTTCTTTTAGAAAATATTTATGCAATTTCAAAAGGTTCAGTCATGTAGGCTTTAATCATAGAATTTTAATTTACAAATTAAAATTTTCTACTAAGAATAAAAGGGAACGAGTCTATGTGTTTGCGTCTGTCTGTTCGCGCTTTACAGGATAGATCATTAGCCGTAGATTTACCAAATATAGCACTAATATATTTTACTTATGAGAGAAAGAATGTGCCCCTCAGTGTGATTTTTGATGAATTTTAATTACAATCTTAATCAAAAAGTAAGCAAAATGTTGGCGTTTTCTGGTGATTGTTAAATTTAGATACAGTTGCGTCCCATTTCAAAGCAACGCGAATGTCATTTTGAGAAAGAAATCGTAATTATGAACCTTGGTCAAATGACGAGGACAACACCTGACGCATGCCCCCTCCAAACTTCCGCACCACATCAGCGAGTGGACATATGGCCCCAACGGATTTAACGTGCACCATATCAGCCGGCGTTTTGGTGATAACTTCCGAAAATGTTGTTGCTCACAAAAAATTTTTACTTCTTAAATTTAAAATATATATCTTTTCTATGGTTGAAATTTAGTTGTTAGGAATGTTATATTTTTAGCTGCAATAGGTTATTAGCTATATTAGGTTTGCAGAAGGAATTTTTTATACGTATATGGATTATTTAGATGGTTGCTATGAATTTTAAAGCTATCGATGTGTTTAGTTACGCTTTTAATAAAAAAAAACATTCTTTATTTTAAGAGTAAAAATATCTGTAGTTAAAAAAAAATATTTATTTATGTGTTAAAATTACCTGAAACATACACTTTCCGGTCAACTAAATAATGCAGTTACTATAATAGGTATCAGAAACGTCTATAAATTTAATAGCTAAAAAAATTAAATTATATTTTCGATTTGCAGACCTCAACGACTAGCTTGTTCGCCAGGAATACAGATTTTGTTTATTTACAATTGAACTTCTTATGCATAATTTAATATTCATGGTTCTCTTAACAAAGTAATTTTAAACTTCAAATTGGGTTAAATATTTAACCCTCGTTCTTTTAGTAGCTTTGCACATGCTCTTTTCATTTTCTTTATGAAAGTCCCTAACGTAGTCAAGTAACTGTTCAGTCCATGTCATCTAATTGAACGTTTATCGACATCAACTTCCCTTTTTTATTCATCACTAACCGCCTTGGACGACTATCTTGCTTACCGGGAATATGGTTTAAATTGAATCTTGCATCATTTTATATTCATAGTTCCCTTAACAACGTAATTTTAAACTTCAGATTGTGGTAGAAATTTAATTCATGTGAAAACCATAAGGATTCAATTTGTAATGTAAAGGAGGAATATTAACTCAGTATTAAATCAGTGTGAAGGAGTTTCTTTAAAGTTATAAGAAGTGAACACATATTTTAATTATGCGGTTACTAACTTTATTACAGCTAATTGAATAACACCTAAAATCTAAGGTATATTCCTTAGCTTTCAACAATCTAAGAGAAACACGCAATTAAATATTTGTTTAAATAATAAAAATGGTTTGAATTTTATTGCAACAATGAAAAGTATTGTTGTAAATTATGCATAAATATCATTAAAAATTTATTAAAGTTAGCGAAAAATTGTACAACTTCTTAATTAACATATTTGGGAAGGTAATTTTTCGCACTTTCATATGTTTTTAAAAGTGATTTTTGTGTTGTAATATTTTCGCAGTTATTGAGTTAAGGCCAACATTTCGCTTAATTTTTAATTAGTTAAAAATTCAAAAAAGATTCAGGGGGATTTTTGAGGAAT
>BGPR01010458.1:0-52451 GCA_013235015.1 Araneus ventricosus
GAGTAATTGTATATTTTATATACCCTTAAATGTTCTGTCCTTAATTGTTTGTCCCCATATATTATGTCCTTTCGTATTTAATTAATAGTATTTAAATCAATTAATTTTCTTTTCTTTAACGTCTACTGTTATCCCTAGCAGGAATTAAATTATGGCGTCCAATGGTTACAGGGTTACTTTATCTTGAAAAACTTATTTTTTCAAACTTTTCTTCTATAATACAGATACATGTGACTTAATTAATCTTGTTATTCCTTTCAGAGAAGCAGCAGTCATTCCAAAAAGTATTAAAATACTTATATTGTGCTTTTCGCCTGTTTTTCATTCGATGAAAGGTATTAAAATATTATTTTTAGATGAAATTTTAGGTAATCCCAGTCCAAGACCAATTTGAAATCATAGGCTTCACGTACCAGGGGTGTACGTCAAATTATTGACGGAACTTTTTATAACTTAGAAACAGGAAATATTCTTAATCTCTAAGGCAATAGATAGCTTGTTTAGCATTTTTAAAATACAATAGAAATCCAGTAATCGGAAACCCAATTAAATGACTCTCCAATTATCCAAATTGGCTTTGAAACAAGTAATATAAAAAAAAAATTAAGTCAATTCCTACTTAGATCAACAAAGGAAAATTTTATTTTAGAAATTTTTTCTCCCATATAAAACTAAAATTAATTCATGAAATTTAATTAATGAATTAATATTTGAAAAAACTGTATTAACATCAAGTGTCATCCACTACAAGTTTTAAGAAATGTATTTGAACTTTAGTGGTTGAATGAAAAGTATTTCATTAACGATTGAAAATTTGAACAAGATATATAAATAAATATATATAGGAGAGTGTGAACTAATAGTAGGAATTGAAAAAAATACAAATACATATATATGTAATGAAACCTTCATTTATAATTTAATTTATGGTTTTTTTATATAAATCCTTTTATAGTATTTACAGTTCTCTGTACCTTATATTTGTTAAACTTAATTTAACCCTTAAAGGTCTAGTGTTACCTTTAAGCAACATACCCAATTTTGTTTTCTAAAATCTTGAGAATAAGACTGGAGCTCTAATGCCTGTTGTTTCAAATAGGTTACATACCGAAATTTTTATTAAATCAATTTACAACATATAGATGGAAGCCTGAGTGCTAATAAAAAAATATAAATAAATTCATGTTTTTCACTTGAGGCTACATATTTTTAGCTTTGTTTGTACACTTGAGAATACCATATTTTATTCACAATGTTGAAGGAAATTCCTTATCCTTATTATTATTTATTAAGATTCATCTGCGTTTGACATTATAGAATTTCATCAAGAAAATTTTTTTCTGAAATAGCTTCATTGGTTCAGTTGGTAGCAAAACTGTTTTTTTTATGATACCATATTGAAACAAATAGAGATTTTTTTGAAATAAATATTTTTTTCATGCTTTATTCAAGAAATGAAAGTCAAAAAATATTTTTAAATCAATTTTGAAAAAGTTTTTTCCTATATTTGACGTCATTTTACGTAATTTCTGATCTTTAACCATCATCTGAATTTCTGCCTATTCGAATCGGCCCGATTCCCGTTTAATTCGGATAATTGAAGTTCTGCTATACTCGTGAAGCTCAGTGGAACCTGCATACCAACTAAGATAGTGCAAGTTAGTTATAGCAGTTTTATTTCGAAAGGTGCGATTAAATAGGATTTGTTACATACATTCGAAAGAAAAGGCAAAATTTTATGACTTCCATATCTCTAAGAATTCCAATAAATATTAAAGAGTTCAAATTCAAAATACAAAAAAGTAGTAAGAGAAATTAAAATAAATAGAAGTAATGATTTCCAAAATAAAGCCATTTGAAATAGAAAGCAAAAACAGATAATAATATAAAATCAAATAATAAAAAACGCATCGTATAAGTACGCGCAAATGCAACAGCAACCAAAATAACAATAAAGAGAGAGTAAATAAAAACACTAACCCAAAATGAAGGTGAATCCGGCATAGGCTCGTTGTCAAGGGCCGCGCCATCGCAAGGATTAAAAAAAGACGGAATTTTTTTTTCTGTTACAGGCCTTACAAAATGTCCAACCAATTTAACCCCTCGTGATCCGAAAAAAGAATTCAGAGAAATTTAAAGAATTGAAAAGGCTTTTCTTTAGCATCTTAAGGAATTCAAAAAGCTTCCTCTTAAAATCTTAAAGAATCCAAAAAGCTTTTCCTTAAAATTATGCGGTTTGAAGGTCTCAATCTCTATACGCGATACTTATAAAACTACAACCTACAAAGTGTTAAGTGGTTGTTAATAATGCTGATATATCGCAAGCATGGAGCATTAAAACCATCGACACATTCCTTTATTAGATAAATATCCAACTTAATTTGTTCTTTATACACTTTAATTCATTTAATTAACATTTTTGATAGCATAATTGAAGATGTGTAAAGCCAAAACGACATGTTTTCTCTAGATTAATTACCAGAAATTAAACAGAAGCACATTTACATAAAATAGAAGGCAAATATTTGATATTTTATTTTTACAAATCTCATCATTTATGTTTTAATGTCATTCTAAACATAGTGATTAAAACAAATGAAGAGACCGTTTATCTGAAAAAACGAGTGACAGCAAATCCTTTTTATTATAATTTCGGGTTATTTTAAATCTCCATGACACAACTAATGTTTAGTTTTTAAAACGCTTCATCAATTGCTAATTTAAATAACTCGTGACATGCTGCTAGCGAGGATTTACTACAGCTTTTTCGCATCTATTACCATAATTATGATGGTGCTTTCCATGTGCTGTAATGAATATGAATTAAGCAAGTCGTTAATCTGTTAATAAATGCACAACATGTTTCGTTAATATACGTATAGCAGCATGAGCGTTCACACATCATTTGCATGGGTTGTTAGTTTGCAGTTAGCTTTGATGTTTCGCTGTAATTATTTGCTTGGTTTTAATTTTGTTGCGTAATTTTAGGCTTATAAAAGAAGTAATTAGATGTTTTGCGTTGCGATAACTATGCGCTTTTAGACGCTATTTAAATTTATTAAATTTAATTATTGTATTTAAGTATTGGAGATAAGTAGTGTAGATATGTAAGTATTGTAGATAAGTATGTTTAATTGAAAAAATTAAGTTGTCCCACAAGCATACGTGGAAGTGTTTTGATTTTCTAAAAAAATACACTATTTGATACAAATGGGGAGGGGGACTTGCGACAAAATATTCAAGAAAGAAAATTCAAATTCTACAGAATAAAAGAATCCGTATCATGTCGAATTCGCCATGGTACGTGAGAAATAATTTCATGCATAAGGACCTGAAAAAATTGATTTAAAAAATTGAAGATTTCATCCATAAGTTTTTAAGAAATTTCTTCAACCAAATCAAGAGTCATCCTAATCCAGTCAGAAGCGTTCTTCGTTCACAATAAAGGGAAATACGAAAAATCTTACCGATAATTCTAATTTTATACAGTCTGAGTTGAAATCTTTCATTTGAAGTCTTTTACAGCAGTCTCAAAATTAGTCAAATCATTTCCAACCCACTCCTAAAACTTATTCTAAACAGCTGCTGTAGCCGGACTTACAGCGATCTTTAGCTAAATTTCCGAGATTTTCACAAGGTCCCGTTCTACACTCAGGTTGAGAAGAAGGGCACTCAAATCAATTTATAAAATTGCATACGATGAGTGCGATTTCATTTCTTTTCACAAACATATTCAGATGTGCATGTTTTTTGGGTAGATAAGCGTGATATATGATAATCATCATTATTAATTAAAATTATCATAGTAATGAAGTAGCGACACTATGTGAATAATACAGTACAATAACAGTATGCTACAATATTTCTACAAAAATTTTTAAGTTGATATTTTATTATAGCAGTATAACGTGCACGTAATTAAATATACTTTTTTATATATTTCCAATAAGCCCATAAGTATAAAGGCAATAACTAAAATTGAACATATTATTATTTCAATTTTAACTACTGTTCATTAATTATGGAATAAAAACTTTAGTTCTTCCCTCTTATATTGACTTCAACATTTAATTCTCCAAAAAATTTCAAAATATTCGTATCTATTTTAATTAGCATCCCGTGTAAAAATGTGTTTCAAAACAGTAAAGTTTGGGAAAGCTGTCGACAATTTTGGACCTCCCTAAATATTCATTTAATAATCAAATTTCTTTCTCTTCGCTCTTCGACTTACAAAAAAGCATGCCTTCCTTTTCCAAAACGGCACTTAATATTTCGAATTCAGCAATCAACAACATATTACCGTCTTCAACTGCTCGTTTGTAAAGTCTTTTCTTTCTAAAAGAGTCCTAATAGCAATACCCAAAAGAAACAGACGGACGAAAAAAATTAGGGGAAAACGCAGATTCGTACGTGATGTGTACTTACGGCGAGCAAAAGCTGTTGTCTGCGGCTTTTATCTGATTGTAATGACAGTCATCGATGCAACATCGGCCGCTGACTGTAATTGGTGCCCTCGGCGGCTCAATGGCATCCGTTTCCTGTGCGAATCGTAAGTGCATTTAAATGACACGTCACCAGGTGACATTACACACGTTTGGAAAACGAAATGACACCATTTTATCCGCGGAGTAATCTCCCTGACTTGTTTTTTGTCTCTGCTTCTTCGCTTAATTCCTCTCCGCCTCTTCAGCTGTTGCGATGGTTAGGGGTTCGATGGAGCAGAGCCCCACTAATTTTGCTTCATGGTTAAGTAAATGATTAGTAATCGATAATGATGAGCTAAAGGGAATATGACGTGGATTATACAAAACTAATGACCTATTGCTGCCTATTCATTTTCGATCGCTTTTTTCACGGATAATGAAAGGAAATATGTTATCTAATAAAACCGACGGGAGTGTTCTGCCTTCGATTTTCCCCTATACTCAAATAATAAGGCGAGTTTTGTTTTTAATCTCGTAGTAGAGTAAAGAAAATCGAATTTGCATTTTGGACTTATTCCGTTTTATCGATTTTGCCCCTTTGACAGATCCGCAGTTTTGATGGCAAGACCATACCGTCGGATGCTTCTACAAGTGACCAAATCCAAAGAAAAAAAGAAATGAGTTTCGCTGCTCTTTTTGTTTTAAAAGGTTATCTCTGTAACAGAAAAATTGTGCGTATCGATGTGTGTGCAACATATATTTTATTCCCTCTTGAGACCCAGAATCCATTTTAACGGACGTTTGTGTTTTATTTACAAAAAAATTTATTTCCATTCGAAGCCCTTAAATACCGCTGTCCAATGCTTTGTGGGGTCCCATGCTGTCATCTACTAATGATGAATAATTAATTATATTAATTAATTAATTAATTAATTATATCAAGTAATATATAATTAATTGGTTAATTATATATAATGTTATATAATTCTATCAAGAGTATTTATCTCTATTTTTTTGTAAATTGGTCGAAAATTATACCTTTGGGTCTCAAGAGGATACTGACGATATATAGATATGCCTGATTTTTACTCTCACAGAGCTTATAAAACAAAAAGGACACTTAAGCTCATTTTACTTTCGACTTGGTCACTTTTAGCAGTATACCGACGATATATCAAATTTTATCCATCTAGCTTGTTTCCTGTTTGAATTATCATATTCAAAGACAGACAGACAGACATAATTTTCCGGATTCAGGGAGGTCTAAAATGTAGAGCATCACCAGGGTACCGCATTCCAGCAATGTATTTCGGTAGGAACAATTTTGTAATTTTAAATCTGAGAATATTTGCGTTTTTAAAAAAGTTTATAATAGTCAGGAGAAAGGAAGTCGGGAGTGTTCTCCCCTCGACTTTCTCGTATTCTTTCACAATACTCCAATTTAACTTCATTGCGTGTTGAAAATAATCCGTTATGCATTTTGAAATAACACTTCTTCCCTTTGGCCAATTGGGTTCAAATTTCATGCATATCTACAGTTTTGATGCAAAATTTTAATCATTGTTTAAAAATTTATCAGCGCCGAATTCAAACATATGTTTGGCGCACCATAGCCAAACTGGCTCTTGCGCCATTAAACCCACTAAACTAGCGGCCCAGAGCGAATACCTTTGCAGCCCGGAAAACATGACATTATGTAACAAAATTTATGATAAAAATTCCGTAGCTTAATTTTTTAAATTCCTAATTAGACATAATCATTAAAAATTAACCACACCTTTCGCCAATTATTGTTCATTTATTACATCGACGCACCGCTTCCTCTACCAATATCAGCGAATATTTTAGCAGATGGTGATAAAATAATCGAGATCCAATTCTGTTTAGATTGTGAGGGCAAAATTCAGTGAAGTTGGAACGTCTGAATTTTAGAAATACTTGCCTGCCTGATTGGAAAACACTCGAAAATTGGCGTATGAAATTATTTGCATGTTTGAAAGTATTTATCGGTCCGAGTAGTTATTTTCACTTATCAAAGGAAATAAGTCTCCTATCAGATGCAGAATTACTGACATTCATCTTGTATCAGTTTAGAAATTAATCTCTGTGGACAAGCTGTCCCTCGAAGAAGGAAAGTTGGTAGCAGAGAAAGCATGACAGAGTCAGGAAGAAAACATTAAATTTAGAATTGTCCTTGTTCTTTTTCATACTGAGTTTCGAATAGTTTTCTATAAAAAATTTCAGTTTTTTTTTTTTCTTCTTTCCTTTTCTTTCTTATTGTGGCCCATATAAGCTTAGGCCTGGTCTATTTGACCCGCGGTAGCATTTAAGTTTGATACCCTGCACTAAACTAAACCAAACCTACCATTTTAATGTAAAAACCACATACCAAATTTCCTTTATCTAGTTCATTTCAATTTCGAAATATCGTTTTCACATATATACGGACAAATAGATAGCCATAAAGTTTTCCCTTGACGAATTTGGCCCAAAATATTATAAAAATATATAATTTTTATGTAATATACAATTCGGATGATGCCAAATTTCATTCATGTAGCTTTTCGAGAGATGAATTTTACCCAAAATTTTTAAAAATCTACTATTTTAGTGTTAAAACTGTATACCAAATTTCATGCATCTAGCTTGTTCTGTTTTTGAATTCTAGTGTTCACAAACACACAGACATACAACAGACAGGCACAGATATAATTACAAGTTTTTCTGCCTCAAAGAGGTCAAACGAGAAGATTCGTCAAAATCTCAAGATGGATTTTTTTCTTTTTTTTAATAATTAAATTTATTTCGTAATTTTGTCTTTTTGTATACTTCGTATACGAGAAAGTAAAAACAATGACACTAAATACTGCAAAAAAATCTGTTTAAGTTCTTAAACCATTTTTCTCTATAGTATTGAACTGAAATCTAACACCTTATCACAATCCGCAGATTGAATAGATCTCATTTTATACCCGACCCCTATTAAACAGCTGATATTACAGATGATATTTGGGCTCGCGAAGTCCATTATTGACAAGAGGGACACCTCTCTGTTGAAGAAAGATCTCCTCGATTTCAGCCCCTAATTCCCTACTTTCGCTCTTTTTTCCCGTCTCTCTCTCTTCAGCAGACTTCTGGCTATTTGCTCTTCAGAAACCAGAGCCGAGAAGTCATCCGCGTATTGGGCAATTTTCTTGTTTGACTGCTGGATATGCGCCATTGTGCGCTGATATCGATTGAGTGAGGGGGGATCTTGAGTAGCATAAACTCGCCAGATATAGTGAGCATTCTGTAGCGTTGAGGAAGTGTGTGATGCATCATTTAAACAGGTGACTTTTGAAAACGTACCGTGTATGATTGTATAAAGTGAATTCCGATATGATTCTTAGTCCAATATTTACTGAAATCTGAACTCAGTATCACTTACATCGTATTAGCGTATTAATAATCAATTAACTATGTGTGCAATTTAGAAAAATTGGAACTTTTTTAATTATCTATAATGGAAATAATTCGTTAAAAGTTTTAGAAGGTTTGAAGTATATATATCATTTTTTTTTCTTTTAGAAATTACTTCTAAGTTCTTCTCGTTAATTCTTTTAGAAATTTTTTAAAGCAGAAACGCCGAAAGTGGTTTAATACAATTCTGCAACCAATTTTTCTAAGCCAATTTAAACTTATATACAGGGTTGTTATAATTAAAATCTGCCTATTGAGAGAGCCCTAGAGACTGTTCTAGGCCTCCAAGCGAAACAATATTTCATTCTTATATAGTACAAGTGATGCGCTTTGCGAAAATTGAAAAAAAAAAGATTTTTAAAAAGTTAAAATTTTCTTCAATAAGTACTGCGCCAATATCTGAGATGATTTTTGCATATTTTTATTCATTTTTTGTTATTATTGGAGCAAAATTAAATAGTTTATTTCAGGGAGTTTTTTTTCAAGCTTAACTGAAAACGCTGCTGAAATTCACTTCTGAACGTAAAGACTTTTTTCATTCAAAATACCGTTTCTACGCAAGACAGTGCGTCATCTCAAGTTTACTTTTTCTTGTTTTCATAGAGAGCATCACTTGTACTAAATTCTAGTGAATTTTAGTGACATTTGGAGCCTTAGAACCGGCTCTAGGGCCTTCTCAATAGGTGAACTTTAATTATGATAACCCTGTATGTAATAAAAATTGGTTGGAGGTGTAGAGATCTTTAAAGGAGTTTATTTAAAGTCTTCAATTATTCCTATTGTCCACTGAAGAGCACTTTTAATATTCTGATCCTCAGAAGGTATTTTAGGCCACTCCAAACCCGGTTATTGTTAAAATGTTGCTGATCACAGATAAGTGTTCCAAAGCAGAAAGAGGAAGTTGGAAACGCGGTCACAGCTTTTATACTTTCGAAACGGAAAAGTCCCGGGATTTTTACAAAGCTTTTTGGGGTTCCCGATACGGATGTTTCTTCTCAGAAAGTGAAAGTTACAGCATTTAAATTTTGAAATGCTTGCGAAAAACTAAAAGTTCGCGCGATTCAAAGTAAAAGTGTTCCATCTTTCAATTAAAGTAGGAGTGCGTTTATTTTTAAAAATTAGGCGCGTTAAAAAGAATTTATTACGCCGATATTTGCATTTAGCACATATATTTCTATAACAAAAAAAGAAATCTGTGCTTTGCCATCTCCCTAACTGCGAGAAACGTTGCTTTTTCTGCATCATCATGTTTTTCTTGCATCAACATGTTTCCCCGCATCATGTTTTTCCTGCATCATCCTTTTAAAAAAAATTCTTTCTCACCTGCACCCTGGATTCGATGAGATCGAGCCTGGAGGCGAGTGCTTCCCTCATAAAGACATCGGGGTAGTGGGAGGCCTCGAACGCCTTCTCCAGCTCCTCCAGCTGCCACCCGTTGAAGTTGGTCCGCGTGCGCCTCCGCTTCTCCTCCTCTTCCTCCTCGGCCTCCGCCTCCTCTTGCCGTTGTTGCCTCCTCCGGATCTCTGCTGAATTCCTCTCCTCCGGCAAGCGGCTCGAGTTCGAGGAGACTGCAAATGCACGAAAGAAGAATTTTAACATGATAATGCCTATAGGCTGGATACTATCTGTAAATTGCGCCATGCATGATACAAAGATCGTTCAAAACGCTCCACAGGGCAGACCGTTGGACCTAGAGTTACCAAATTTGGCACGTAGTTACTTCTTGCGTAGTAAGTGCTTAGTCAGAAAGAGTTTTACAAAATTTTACTTAGATTTCTAATTAAAAATTAATCGGGATTTTAAAGGTTTTCCTCAAAAACTTCGGAGCGTATTATTGCACAAAAACCATTTTTACACCACTTTAAAATTTAAAAATTTAGCTTTACAGTGATACCAATTTTATTTCTTTACCCTTTTATTCTGTTTTTAATAACTTTTTAAAAATATTTTAATTATATTTTACAACAATGCTTTTCATTTTTTTATTTTCGCATTTACACACATTTGACTGTTTACGTCCAAAAATATGATAAAGATCTACAATTTTGGCATAATGACCAGATATCAAATTTCAACCGTCCTTCTCGTTTCGTTTTTTGAGTAATGGTGTTCACAGACAAAAAGAAACAATTCCATAAGTGGGTGCGTTGCCCCCCCCCCCCGACTCAGATAGGTCTAAAACACGGAGATTTATCAAAATCTCGAGGTCGAATATTTCGCGTGATTATATTATCTTGTCTTTGTAGACTTCGGCATACGATAAAGTAAAAAGGAGAAAATGGACTTTTAAAAGCAGACATATCAGTCTTATACAAGAACATTTATAAAATTATAATGGTGACCAATGGTAGCCCGCCAACTGAGAAACGAGTACTACTATTAAAGATATTTCTTAAGCGTTAAAACTTTTGTCCTGAAGTGAGTGTGTCTGAATTACAACCTTTTATGAAAATAATTTTTAAAAACCTTAATAATTAAAGATTTTTCTCGTGACCAAAAGACCTCCAAAACAGTGCCATTTAATTTTGATTAAGATAAAACTCTTACATTCAAAGCCAGATGTAAAATTTTCTGCATTTTAACAGTATGAAATTATCAGAATTTGGTGCATGTTTAATCTTCCCAGTTAATGCTATAAGTACTCAGTAGTACAACAAATATAATTACGGATGGATTCGAACCTTCTTGAACAATCTTTTAATGTTTGTGCTTTTAAATTTCTATACAGTAGATACCTAAAATGCTTCATTGAGAGAAATACTGCAAGAATATAACTTTACAGAGTTTTTCTCATAAAAGCTGCTATGCAAACTTTTGATAATAAAAGTTTGAAGCTTTTATAGAACGATCAAAGTTTCTAAACCTTTGTTCGTTCTATTAAAAAATTATCTGATTTGAACTACAAATCACCAACCATTTTAATTATGCAATCGAGATTTCCTAAGGCATTGAAAAAGCGCTGAAAAATATAATCACACATTCCCTTAGGTTATACAATAGATATGATGTCGAAGTAAAATCCCACTATTAAAAGATTTGCAAATGCAATTAATTATGCTCCTTTTCCAAATCTTTCCATTTACTTTCCGCTTAATCGAATTCCATTCTCTTCGGCCATTATCTTCGAGAGAGTATACATATATCCTGAAGTATCATTTTCGCTTTCAATTTGAGAGGGAAATACACGACTTCCCCTTCAATCAGCGCTACCCTATTCCGTGTCGCCTTCAATTTTACCCGACCCTCTTAATGCAAGCCTATCACGAGCCAAGAACGGTTCATTTGCATTTTCCTCGTTAGGAAGTCCCACGCAACAGCAGGCGAATTATCATAATTTAACGAAGCATTGTGTGGAACACTTCGCCGACTCGGTTCGTTCCCACGATATATTTGCAGCCGATGCCATCGCTGAAAGAGAAAACAATTCATCAGCTCCGATGGTTTCAATTACTCACAAAATAGTTCCGAAATAAGATTGTGTGCCCTTTATTTTTACTACCCTTTCCATTTACTTAACGATCTGACAGTCACCCACTAAAGTTTATGTTGATCGTTTACCGATAAAGAATAGCTTAATGGAGATATTCCGCGCCAAACGATAAAAAGTAAAAGAACTACAACTTCCGAAGCGCTCGAGAAGCAAGTGCCCTCAGGCGGCCGCTGCCAGAGACACATAGCAACCGGCAGATGGCGTTATTTGGGCGATAAATAAAATTACCACTTCTCCGAGTGTCTGTAATTAAGTCATTAACGAAAGTAAACTTTGATGGACGATTTCTGGCTCGCAAATTGTTTCTGCTTTCGAATTTTCTCCACTTTTAGTTATTTCTCGAGCTTTTAATTATCCTGCATTTTTTTCTATCTTCGTTGAGGAAGGTTTTTATTTTTTATGAAGAAGGGGAGAAACCTACTCAATTAATTATTTACTATAGCGATGAAAATTTTAGAGCTAGGACGAGTAGTGAATTTCTATTAGAAAGGGAGATGCGTCGTTAAGAGGATCTGGCAATGCTTTTTCATTAATGAACGGCCGTCATGGGTTAGACGTTCGCTCTATTTATGGTAAACGTTAATTAATTTCTTTCTTCGCCTCCAGCGATAAGATAAAGATTACTTTCTTAGATATAAAGAATGTAATTTGGAATTTTTTTTTTTTTTTTACTTTCTTTTTGCTCAATTGATGAACTTCTTTATCAAGGTAATTTATCGGAGATATCGCAGTGTATTATTTAATGTGGAATATAATGTATCAAATTAAATGCGATGCGTGAAGACATGTTTTAAATTATCTTTGATAACGTAATGCAATTAAAGCCTGTCAGATGAATGTTAAAAAACGTGTTTCGAAATATTAAGAATGTAAATTTCACTATTCTGAACGGAGATAGAAAAAATTTCTGTATTCAGAAACAGATATACGGTCATGAGAACAAAAAGCTTTATAATTTCAGGTTTTTTTGTTTTGTTTTGTTTTTGTAAACGACAATATTATAAACTATTAAATGATCAAGAATTTATTAAATATTGAAACTGGTTTGAATTTCTTTACGACAAAGAAAAGTATTGCTATCATGCATACTTAAAATTAATTCATGAAATTAAAACTAGTATTATTGAAATGGTAATTTTCTAAAATTCATGACGGTGTAAAATTCGTTTTTGTGCGATAATTACATTCCGAAGTTATCGCAGGGAAACTCCAAAATCGCATTTAATTTGTAATTAATTAAAATTCTAAATAAAACTTTGAAAAAATCGCTCCGATGTACACATTCACATCCTCCGAAGGGTATCTGTGCCAAATTTCTAGCTCTATATCTTGTGGTCTATGGTAAGTAGAGTGCCGAAAGACACAATATTCGCTTTTATTATTAGAAGAGATAAGATATTGATACAAATTTCCAATAATTTTGAGAAGTAAAATTTAATGAAAAGCTTTCTTTAATTTTATTGCTACAACAGCAAATTTTGTTGCCACTAGGAATTGTAGACACAATAATGAATATTTTACTTTAATGAAACAAGGTTGCTTTTTGAAAATCATATCTCATACCTAACAACTATAGAAGATTCCAGAAGACTTCAACGGAACAATCAAGATATTCCAGAAACTTCGAAATGTAAATGCAATCATCGCATAATCAGGGAGGACCAAATGGATTTTTCCTGTAAGCCTTGTACCACCGTAATTAGAACCAAGAGTCATTCACTGTAAAGACTGGTACATTTTCGCAACAACACAGAATTTTTTTTTTTTTTTTTTTTTGAAAATGCCGTACTATTGTTTACTCACGATTAACCTATGACAAATCAAAGAAGAAATAAAAGTATCAAGCAGCTGGAAACTATAAATTCTTTCTGAATAAAAAATACAATTCAAAGAATTTGCATTAATAATTACAAATAAGCATTCTTTAAAGTATATTCATTAAACAAACATTAGGAATATTCATTATAAATTAAGTCATCTATAGTTTGTATATGCCATGTCAAAGATCAAATCTTCCAACCAGAAAATTTCGCCGAACTGGAAAATGATTTAATAGGGAGTGGTACTAAATACACCAAACAGGCAAATCGAATTGTTCTGAAACCGAAGGAGAACCGATGTGACATAATCGACAGAAGGTAGTTTAACCGAATATCAGGTGGATATCACATTAAATTGGACGATTACAATGTTATTACTCAGAATATAGCCAGGGGCAGTTTGTGTATAGACACTGCAGAACTGCAGCACCCCCAACTTTCTTCAGTGTAAAATTATAATCACTAATTTATTCAATTTTGCGCCCGATATCTAAATCCATATCAATCTAATAGTACAGGGTGGCCATTAATTTTTGGACCCATTTCAAAAATTTTTTTAAAAAACTAATAATGTTGCAACTACGGTATTTTTTAAAAATGAAAGCGCATTTTAAAAAGTTTTTTTTATTGTTTTTTCAGATAGGCAATGCGCCGTTTACCGTGGTCTAGGTGGTCGTAAATTATTGGACGTCTCCCATTTTGAGAGTCATTATCTCAGAAACTATTAAAGCTACAAGAAAAGTAAAAACATGTATTTGTAGGGAATGCTGCGTTCTTTAATTTGTTAAATCAATAGTAATTCAAAAACTGAATAGTTTTTGAGATATTCAAGGAAAAATAAAAAAGGAAGCCAGAAAAGGCGACCGGTTTCTGCTGATCGGTAGCCATTGAGTATGGAAATCTCTCACTGTAGCAAATTTAGAACGCCGTAATGGTACGCCACCTATCTGGAAAAAATACCTTTTTATTTGCTCTCTCATTAAAAAAAACGTAGTTGTAACATTATCTTTTTTTTTATTAATTTTTGAAATGGATTCAATAATTTATGACTACCCTGTACTACTATTTCATTTTACTATTTCATTTTTTTCGTAAATAAATACGAAGGTAACGTCCTTGTTTGTGCATTTATTTTAACCTTACAGTTTCATGACTCTTTTTATTGTTCAACCGCAGTTTAGTAAATCTTCGTAAACGAGACTAAGGAATGCAAGAGAAAAATAAACGAAAGCATTTATTTTGAAGTTTCATTTTTTTTTCAAAAATTAATTAAAAATTGGTAAATGCTTAGTTATAGATTCTTCGTTAAAACTTACCTACATGAAGTCAAAAACTTATTTTTTTATGGGCTAATAATTAAATTATTCAAAATTAGTTAGAAAATGTAAAATTTTAGTTATACAGAAAGGCATCACTGCTTAATGTAGGATAGGTTATGGCACCCGTATTGCTATAATGCACGGGCCGCCTCGGAATATATCCACAATTCTAGCAATGAGCAAAACTAAATTTGCGTTTTGTTTATTAATGCATCCGTATTGTGTGTTATTTATTCATTCTTTTGTTGAATGGAGTATTTCTCACAGTAATAAACATTTGAGTAACATTGGACAGAGATTTTAGAGCTCAACGCAACAGAAAAGAATAAAATTGGCTTTGTCACAAGATATTTTCAGCGCAACTTACGAGTCTCAGTTGATGACAGTACTTGATACAACTGTCTTTATTTATGCACTGAACAATGCTTTGACACTTATACAGCCAATAAATATTCAGTTTGGGTCAAAGACAAAAATTCTTTAAGTATAGCAAGGTTTTATAAAATTATTTTTATAAAATCTTGTAAATCAGACACACTCGTTTCTTTTCTTCTTTACTAAATTAAATGACAAATATGGGTGACATTTTGCATACCGTCCCTATTTCAGTCCTGCTTTCTGTATTAAATGCAGCATAAAGGTATCTTTAAACTAGTATGCAGGACTTTGTTCGTTTTTTAGTATTAAGTTTTTCTTTATGCAGATACAGTAGACTCCGCTTAATGTGATCGCGATTAATGTTATCATTCGCTTTATATTATCAAAAACCTCTGGTCCCGAACCAACGTATTCAAATGTACACAAAATTATTCGTTTAGTGTGATCACTACATCGTTTAATGTTATCAGTTTTGAAGTAGAATTGGCCGATCCCTCATTTTCAACCAGCGTTAACGATTGACGTTAGTAGATTTTCTCGCTCCACTTGTAAGGAAACATCTGGGGCCACTTTCCCTCACACATTCCAAGAATTTTTGGGTTGTTTTTTTTTACCTCTCTTCGAAGGTCGTCTATTTAGCAGGCAGCTACTGTCCGTCGATAATTTTCATTGAACCTTCTGAAGGTAAGCAAAATGAAGAGTATGAAGAGTGAATGTCCATTGACGAGGACATTCCACTAGCTGCCACAATAACAGACTTGGAAATTTGCCAAGCTGTTTGTGAGCAAGATCAAGCGATAAAAGTAGATGATTCCGACGGGGACGAATATGTTGAAGAAAACCCTCCAGCGAACGCGCGCGCGCCGAAATGAGGCAAGCTCTTGATATTTTGAAATGCGGCGTGGAGCATCGTTCAACAGATTTTAAAAAACAATACGAGTACTAACAACTGTTAAAGAATAATTGCCGTCAAGCGATAATTAATGCATTTTTAATAGTTATTTTTGAAATAAATTATAGACAGGCCCGAGGGAAGGTTTTTTCTTTCCTTTTTGTTTCTTTTCCCTTGATGTGATAAAAATATAGTTGGTTTTACCCAATTCGGTTACTGTTATCAATCGTTTAATGTGATCAAAATTCTTAAGTCCCGAAGTGATCACATTAAGCGAAGTCTACTGTAAACATTAAATTGCATAAAATGCATGCAATATTCAACAACAACAAAAAAGCTAATGAAATGGAGTGATATGCATTCAAAATACTAGTAGTAATTTTAAGTTTTTTTTATGACTTGCCCAATCAATTTATCAATCTAATTTGTCAACTGCAAATCATATTTGTTATGTTGAAAATTATTTTATGTCTATTTATTTGGAAGTTTACGCTGAATTTGATAAGCAACTACATTTTTTAAATATTGAATTTACTGTGAAATAACTCTCGAAAAACCAAGCAATTAAAATTACTTAACTGGAAAATTTCATGAAGTCTCCACAATTTAGGTTATGAAGAAAATTATTAATAAGCACTTGCTGAAACAGTTTGTTAAGTAGAAATTTGAAACAATGCAAATACTTAAAAAGTGTACTATTAAATTAAATTAAAGCAATTTTTTAGAAGAATTTTTTTTTATTCTGAGTATCATTCACATATATTTCTAAATATAAATAAAATTATGGTATTAATTTTTTTTCCAACAATTGTTTCTGTATTCTGTATTACTGAAAATATATTGTTCTGTTACCACTACATAGATATTTCCCTAAGCGTATAGAGCATAGACATGCAAAAAAACTTTTCAGACAAAATAAATGAATCCAACTCATTCAACAGAAATCACCAACAAATGAATCATTTTCAAAAATCCTTCTCATCAAAGTAATTGTATTCATTCGCGTGATTCTCCAAACGATATTCGAAATGGTTCCTTTTGTTCGTCCGGACACAAAGGAATCCCTCCCCCCCGAGCGTGTCTTTTACGACCTTTCGTTCTACAAGATTTAATTGATTAATTACATCTGGTTTGTCGGTCACGCCAACTCCTCTTCCATCAGCGGCGACCGAATGCCGGTTGTCCTCTCCTAATGACGCCCCGGTTACCTTGACAACGGAAGAGCCAATGATCGTGAACAGGCGATACGCGCCGCGGACCACCAATAAGGTCCGTCACCCCGTCCCCGCCCACCGACGCTTCATTATGCGGTTTAATTCAATAATCGCCGCCGATTGAGGGATAATCAGAAACGCTTGTTGGCGCAATTAAGGGCGACTTTTTTTGTTAGCCCTTTGTTTCGCCTTTTTTTGGCACATCGTTGGGTTGGAACATTAGTTTGTCGACGACCATTATTTGTTTGGTCATTAGACAGTCGGTAATGGATATTTTGATTTCAATTGGAGCTTTGTGGCAGTGGAAGTGGCGTGGCGACGAGTGCAGGGGGGGGGGATAGGTGCTCCAGTTCTCAGACCAAGGATAAAATATTTCATTTCATCATCTGTCTTTATATCAGCCGTCCAGGTCGGTGCCTTACACCCTCTGGGTAGGCTGTGCCGGCGTGGGCAAATAAATAAAAATCTATCTTCATATTACATGACTCTGACGAGAAGGCAACTCAGAACTTAAGCATCATGGAATATGAGATGAATCTGTTTTGATAAGTTAGGAGACGCCAACACAGTCGTATTTATTACAACCCTGTTATTTCTCCGCGACCTGTGTTCTCCGTTTCATACTCTTCTTTCTCTCATCAAATGCACTCGCCTGCCTGAGGTCGAAGATCAGCCACCAATTCGTACCAGAGAGGGTGAAAAGATTGGAATACCAAGGACGCCTCTTATCAGTGACCAATCCAGAATTTTGGTCAGGACGGGGGGGGGGAGGGGGCGGAAGTCATAAAAATTTTGTATCGCCGTGAACTCATGGCTTATGTAAATCAAGTTAATGTTCCAAGTATGAGTAGAATGACTGCAAAAGCGGGAAAATTTTCGAGCCTGTCAAGCCAGAGAACAATGTTACCATGCATTTTTAAGAGATTAAGAACAAACAGGTGAAGTGATTTGAAAAAAATCAAGAATTTTAGTTTAGCTCTGGGGGGGGGGGGGGGGCAGATACATAGCCCCTCCCGGATTCTCCACTGCCTCTTATTCTTGCTTGGCCGCTTTTTTGTGGTTTTAAAAGACTTAAAGTAAGCAACGGGTTAACCCCATCATATATAATGATTTGTCTGGTTCTCGCCTCGAATTACACAATATTTGATGCTTAAATCTATAACTATATTCATAGTAGTAATTACTTGAAAAGATAAAAATCGCCTGGACACGCATAAATGTCTCAGGAGTCCTTGACGTTCTGCTATGGATTGAAATAACTATAATTGCCCACAACAAGATGTCTATAAAGGGGGTTAAATAATTCCGTACGCCAATGACATAAAAATCACAGATTTGTAATTGAATGCAGTGTGTGTAAGGAAGCCATTCGAAATTGAAAGTTCTGAGATATAACTATTTTCACAAAATAACACTAACACAAAAAAATCTTATTTTACATTTTTCAAACTATATTTCGTCGCTAAATAAGTAACATCACCTATCTTAATTTTTTGAAATTTCAAAGAGGGGGGAAAAACCCTCAATTTTCCCAACCAATAATAAATATTTCTGATTTTTTTTCACATATGGTAGGAACATGCGGTTTCATTTTCATATTAGACGATGTTAAAAAAAAATCAGAAATATTCGTTATTGGTTGTGAAAATTTCAGTTTTCTCTTCCTCTTTGAAATTTCAAAAAATTTAGATAGATAGTGATTTTTGTTAAGCGACGATTATTTTAGCATTAGTCTGTTGTTGGATTACTGTTGGTTCAATTCTGCAAGGCAATCTGCACCACCTGCGTACACATTTTTCGATAGTGAACTCGCAATCCATAAAATGGTGGTTGGTTCCTAACTATACAACAACGTCCAATTAATTTGAACTTTACAAAAATGTAAAAAAAGTAAGTTAATGAACTATCATAGTACACATTTGTTTTAGACGGGGCAGCGATGATTAGGCGTTTAAGTCTCGGATTTGGGTCCGAAGGGTTTCAGGCTCGAAACCCAATTCTATCAAAGAGCACTTTTATTTTCAGAAAAATTTAGCTTAAAAGAAGAGAGGGTGTGTTAAATTAGATAAAATCTGAAAATTTCATCTGCAATGTTTTATTTTCTTAAAAGTTAAATTTAGAGGATGTTTTCTGTCATTTAAAGGCTTTACATCTCTTGGATCTTTCATTTTTTTGTATGATTATTGCGAAGAGATATCTTAAGACCATTAATTTACAAAGTGTTCAGCAATTCCATGTTGGAAAAAAAGGAAACAACCATTGTAAATCATCAAATAAAAATAAAGCCAACCCATCAAAATGGAGTGAACATCACTAGACAGTTGTGACTGGCTTAAAAGTTCAGCTTGTAAATAACTTATTATAGGATATCGAGACAAAAACAATAGCAGTTGAAACTTTCTTACAATAAAATGAAAGAAATAATCTCCAGTGACAGCATTGTTGGCCAATGAAATTAAGATATCAGTCGATCTGGAAGAAGATGAAGATAAAGCTCTCCTATTTTGTTCCGAACGTTTAATCCTCGACAGAACTGATAGTGGGCATCCAATTTCATCGTTTTCTCTGTCAGCTGCAGATGAGAATTCTGATAGAAGACTGTGATTTCTTCTTCGCGTGCTGTCATCAACCGAGTGAATTGATTTGAAATAATGTGTTGACGCACAGATCATTTTGTTAGATGAGGCAGATACAAAATAGGAGAAATAACGCTTAGTCCAGTGTTTCATAATCTTTTAGTATTTTTAACTTAACCCTCTGACTGCCAAATTTTTTTAAATCGCTAATTAGATGGGACTTTCGGAAATGTGTTCAAATACGTTTGAAGAAGCTCATTGTTATTTATGTGCAAGGCTTAATTGGTGTTTTACGATTTAACGCTGTAATAATTCTAAATAAACACAATAGCTTGCGAAAATCGCAAGATACAGCAGAAAATAGATTTACTTCCAACCCGCGGAAATCGCGAGATAAGCAATCAGAGGGTTAACTTTCCATATCAGCATCGATCCTTGGTCCTATCCAATAATTTTTGTTGAAATTGATCCTTGTTTAATGACTTTATTACTTGACTTCAATGACTTTATAACTTGATTTCAATGACTTTATTACTTGACTTCAATTACTTTATTACTTGACTTCAATTATTTTATTACTCTATTATTCAAATTTTATTACTTAACATCAAAGTAACTTTACTATTATTACAGAAGGGTAACGAAATCATGTAAACTCATTTGGATCTGCACATTTTTTCGAATATCTCCCAAAAGGCTGCATAAATTTCCTTTGAAGGTCGACCATACAAAGAATAGGCTGGAACTCACATTTTACTTCGAAGATTCGGTCACGAACGCATTTAGGGAACCGACCAGAAGTTGATGAAGAAGAAAATGATTTCGGTTCACCCCGTTCTACAGAAAGTTGATAATGATTCAACTTTCATCAATAGTTTTGTTTGATATGCGCAATATTTACAGGCGTTTTCATAAAAATAGCACGAATATTTGGGATAATATAAAGGTTTTCTTAAAAAGTCCCAAATTTCCCCGCGTGTTTTTTACTTTTATCATACAGAGTTCTCGGCCAAATTATAGGACTCTTACTCCAGAAAAACATTATATTAAAATTTAAAGTAAATACTTGGAGTATATATGTTAGAGGAAACATAAGAATTTGCAGCAAACAATTTTTAATTGCGCATGTGCGAAACGTATAGCATGATTTTTCTTTCATTATTTCAAATCCAAATATATAGAGAAATTTATATATATATTTTTTTTAAATCCAGTTGAATACAGTTAATAATACCGCAGTGAGGTGAATATCAATTGTACTCAAAAAGAAGCTAAATGATGAGCGCTCTTGCACAAATTGGAATTTTTGAAACAATAAATGATGAATATGAGTGGTTCAGACATAAGGATTCGACTATAATCAGTTATACAATGATATAACTGCAGAATTTTTTTTAAATCGTTATTTAGATACAATTTTTCAAATAGGTCCAAATACTTATGAAACGAAACGGATTGTTATTTATATGCAGCGCTATACTACTAATGTATTTCAAAATATAAAAGTTCAGACACACTATCACGAGAAGATCACGGGATGCTGTAGAAAATAGACTAATTTCCAACCAAGGTAAGTCGCGGGATACGCAGATAGATGGTTACGCTTAACCCTTTAACTGATTTTTTTAAAATCACTATTTAGATGCAACCTTTGCAAACATGTTCAAATACCGTTGAATCAAGCGATTTGTTATTTATATGGAAAACTTTATTAGTATAATATGATTCAACGTTCAAACAGTACTAAGTAAACACATTAGCTTGCGAAAATCGCTGGATGCAGCAGAAAATATACTTAGGGGACGCGGGATAAGTAGTCAGAGGGTTAAATGTAGATTATAACATGCATTTACCTAATTTTATGGGAGTTATTTTATTTTTTATACGTAGAAAATTCTTATTGTGGTTTCATTAATTAGTTTTTTCCCCCAGATCTTCGAATCACTTTTTTGTTGTTCTGCCGTTTCCATAATGAAAGGCGCCTCACAAGTAGAGAACCACTGGCAGATAAAAAAAAATGATATAACGAAAGCATGAAATAAGGAATTCAAGGTTGCAGGATTAGTGCTTTGGTCATCATATTTTTAAGCAGTTAAATTAACTTTTACTTGTGTAAAAATGGGTATTGTGGAACTTGCGCACAGTCGCATTTGCGATAAGTCATTAAGTAGTGTTCTTTGCGCACAAGCGTTGGAAAGGTTGCAGTATTGTAAACTTTATCGATATCTATATGATTTGACTTGGCTTTGGCGCATTGAAAACCTTTGATATATGGCAATCAATCAATGTCAGTAGAAGAATGACACTTCGTGTATAATTTAAATTAAACAATAAATTATCCATATAAATTAATCGTTATGTTAAATAAATTGAAAATACACGAATAATGTAATTGTTAATTTTCTCTTGGGAATGGGGTGATTATCTCATAGAAAAGAACCATCACACATCAATCACTCTCTTAAGTATGCATTCTCTATTGTCCCTCTAGTTTTTCGCCAAGTTTTCTTGCCAAAGGTAATTAGGATCCAGTAAACCTACAATGTGTGCGCAAATTCCACTAGTTAATGATGTGCGTAAATGCGCCTGTGCGCATCGGACACAGAACCGTAAAAATGGAAGCGTTGTTTCATTGCGTTGGCCACCCATTTGCGGTTAAACAGTCGTTACACACACCCATAAATCACTTTGAGTCCATAAAAACAGGCCCTAATTCAACGAAGGATATAATTAAAAAGATAGCATGTTAGCATTTGTTGAAGTTTGGTTAGATGATCATTGGAATCAGCTTAGATTTATAAAAGTTGTCATTACCATGAAATTAGAATGGAGATGTTGACAGAAAGGCGGAGAAAATAAACGAGTTTCTGAAAGGAACCGAGCCGGTAGGGCGTGACCCGAAATATTTTGGTAGAATTAATAGTGGAAACCATGAAATTCTATGAGAATGGAAACAGATAATAATAAGCTCTTGCAGAAAGAGATCATTTCACACAGCTACGAAAAATTTTGTCTTTCTTTAGTAGAGCAAATTTAAATTTTTCCCACAGATATCTTGCGTGAGAAATTATTCTAAATTATTGGAAATAATAAGAAAAAATGATTTTTTTTCCCTTTTGGTTTACCATTTTCTTAAATAGAGATTTTCTTCTGAAGATATTTGTTGATTCTTTGTCATGCTTTGTCAAAAGCGTTTAGGGCATTTCTCTGAGGTACGCAAGGAAAATTTTCAAAAATTACTGATGCAAGAATATTTTAAGAATGAAATTTCAAAAAAACAATTTAAATTCTTAGCATCATCATCAGAATTTATAGGTCTAAAATTACATACCTTTGCATTCATTAAACGTATTTAAAAATATTGTGAATGTACCATCTTAATTACATTCCATTCATGCTCTCTTGACACAGATTAAATGCGCAGCATTAATTTTGAAATCCAATGCGTATTTCGGAAGAGAAAAAAGAATGCTACATCACAAAAACAGTTTAATTGTAAGATAGCTACTAAATAGGCATTACAAGACATGCATAGTAAAGTTTGTCTTATGACTGTTACGTCATGTGCATATTGACTCAATGAACATTTTGATCTCATTGAGAATCCTCAAAATTCGGAAATGTTTTCATTTTGCTTACCCAAGCTGGAAAACTACAAATAAAGCGTAGTTTGAAAGAATAGTAATTCGAAAAAAATTCCCATAAAAAATATAGTCCACCTTTAAGGGCAGGTCAGCCAAACCGAAACAAATCAATTTCACATAGTAACAGACCCATCAGATGCTGCAGTGAGGTTAGTCTCTCTCCTACTATTCAATGCCATTTTGTTTTCAGACGATAGCATGGTGATGGAGTTTCTTATTCCGCTTGGTCTAGTATATCTAGCCAAGTCCATGGGTCGCAGGGTCATGATCAAGGGAATTGTGGAATCTTCTGTTGGTCAAAGTGATCCTGGAGCATCTAGGCAGCACCTAGGTTGAAGTCTGTCCACAATTCATGGGGGTAAGTTGTCTTCCTGAAGGACTCAGGGGAAACTGGAACGCATTTCTGTTTCATTTAAATGAAAATCAAGAAAATATCCAACAATCAGCCCAACCGCAGCGATCATTTCATTACTAAAACAGTTTTTAAATTAATACTGGCTGAGAGAGCAACCAAAGTTGAGGACACACAACCGTCTCCCTCCAGTTCATATTCCTCGCCCATTCCATACCTGAACTGATCTGAGGCAACAACAGGTCCAACCGCAGGGATTATTTCAATACTAAAACAGTTTTTGAATTCTGGCTAAGAGGACAACCAAAGGAGAGGACCCATAACCTTATTCCTTCAGTTCATGTTCCTCAGCCATGCCACACCTGAACCCACTAGGCTATTGACTGGGATTCGTAAGTGATAGCTAGATTTATTGCTAATGAGCGAAGAAAACAACAGGTACCCTCCCCCCTCCTCACACACACTGGTCAAAACCGATTAATGTCCAAGATCTTGAAAAGACGGAAAGCATTTTCCTGTTCCTTACATTCGTTTTTTAAAATGAAAATTTGAGATTTCCTACAGCAGTGATCTGATTCTGTTTCCACTCTAATAGCTGCTTGCATCTTTCCACAACTGCACATCAAGGGATCTTTACTCGAGAGTGAAGGCGCGTGTCTTTTTGGCATTCGGATCGTTAAATCGGATGTCATGATTTATCGCGGGTCGCCCGAGACTTTCGCTCGCTCCGAGGTGACAAATGACTCGACTGAACTTGGCGATAATTGATAAAGTGCCCCACGCCAAATGAAAAATGGATGTCGCCCACTCGTCCCTGGCGACGTCCTTTTAGCCGAGTATAATGAGACCCTCAAAATGATCAATTGAAGGTCTTTAAATTTATTTATTTTCAATCCAGAAGGTAATCCTACAGTTATTTACATCCACTACGAAGATGCTTCGCTTTTTGTAAGAGATATCAGTAACTGAAGCAAATAGTATGACCGGCAAGAAAATTGAGATATTTCACATAACGTCATGGTCACATAACAACACAGTCCGATGTCACACTGCATGCCATTTAACACTTGTGATGTTGTCATACGTTATGCTGTGATGCCTCGTCCTTCTTCTCCTGCATGATGCGCGAAGGATTCCAACTAATTTTTTATTGTATTGTATTTTCTATTGTTTTGTATTGTATTACCTAATTTTTAGTATTATATTGTATTATTCTATTATATTGTATTACTTTAATATTTGTATTTTTCCCGCCGACTCGTGATATGCTTGACACCTTTTGGGTAAGCAGGGTCGGCGTGGGCAATAAAAAAAGATAAACAGATTTTCTCAGTGCATTTGGCGTGTATTGTGTGAGCGGGAATTAAATCCATTTAATTCATTCGTTAACGAATGAAATGTTGAATTTACGTTCTTAAATGAGCATTGTCTTTCTAAATCCAACCCAAAACTTTGAACATTAAAGAAAAGAGCAATTAGAAATAAATTTAATAAAAACAATTTTTTAAACGAGTATCCTTTGTATTTGTTTTTTCTTTATAATTCACTTTGATAAATATTATAGAGTTTTGAAAGCAATTTTTTGTCCAAATTAGCTACCAGGTGGCACCATCGTGCATAATAAAACTTTAATAGATTAACTGATAATTAAGTTCAGTAAAAATTAAGATAGTGTATTGTCATCGGGAGCACGAAATGTATACAAAATTCGAAAACTTTAGCACATCAGAATGTGAGTGAAAAATCAATTGCAAAAATCCCCTTCTACAAACATGAAACAAGTCAAGTTAAATAAAAGTGTGTAAAAAAATAAAATAATTCATTGATCCATTGATGATGTGACTATCACACGACAGCATTCAGAAACCAACAGGTTTTATATATATATATATATATATTAAAATAAGTAATATTTATGTATTAAGATGAGAAATAGTGATAAGTCACTTTTTAAAAATTTTACGTGACAGCAATTTTAAGTTTCAAGATGCCACGAAAACTCACTAATTTGTGTTCAGAAGCAAACGCGGTACCGATGCTTGAGAAAAATAATTGACACATATGTATATCTTGAAAAGTGAATCATGAAAGGGACTTATAAATTTTGCCATGGACAGATTTAATAGTTCTTGATGCATTCAACTACTTGATCTGTAATTTTGAATCATTGTCGGATGACGAAGATGAGGCCTGATTTACCACTCCAGTCTCCTAACAATATTCCTAATTAACTATACTCGATTTTAATTTGAATAAGTTCGAGTGCATGGCCTTTATAAATTAAATAACAGCACCGCAAAAAAAATCATTCGAGGCCTTGAGCACCAAATTTGCGTGGCCCCTAGGCAGATGTCCTTAAATATTCGGCCCTGGCCATAGCATCAACCAGTGTCCTATCCTATGAAATGCATCGCTCTGACAACTGCAGACACATTTGGCGGTTTAAGTTGTAAACTATCCTACCTTATTAATTCTGTTTTCATAACAAACAAAATCCGGATTCATTCTTCCTGCTGTCAGTGCAAGCAGAATCTTTTCATCTTCATTCGCTTAAATTACTGATTTTTAAAGTTACTCCGAATTTCTGAATCTCCCTGTATTTTTAACGGTTATAATAGAAATATAAACAAATCCTAATTGAAGAGATTTGAGAAATAGAAATAAAACCAGTACGATTTAGAATTCTAAGCTCTCCTTGCCTAAAAATCATTATCTTGCCTTGTTATAATTGTCATCGATATATTTAATCGATTTCACGTTTTTATCTCGGTTTCTTACTTGATTATGAATCATTTCTAAATTAAATATTACTTTCGGAACTATTAGCATATTACGTGAGAATATCACATTAATTGACCCAAGGACTTTCCCATTAACAATATTAGTTTTGTAAACCTCATGAATGTTTTATGTTATGGCCATTTATTATTTATATTTTTCAACGTAAATACTTGTCAACAAATTTTTATAGCATTCTGTACATTTGTTTAGAAAAAACGTCGTGTTCTCATTTGAGGGATCGCAGTCAAATCTCCTTTCAAAACGAAATAGGAAACAAGTGTCCTTTTATTTAAATTTTATATAAAACCATATATAAATTTTGTAATTTTTATTATTATGCTTTTTCATGGTGCTTTTATTGAACTTATTTATGCGCACACATCCCTTTTTTCACTTGGTACTTATTTTTCTTATTTTCTATCTTCAATGGGATCAGTTCGTCAATTGCGCCACGCCAATTTAGTTTTGGAACACAATGCGCATCTTGCAGGTGGAAAAGGGTAAGCGTAAGACAACGATATCAGACGATAGGCGCAGTAACTTTTATCATGTAAGTGCCAAATAAAATCGCATATTACTTGATTATCAGTTATTAGATTATTATTTTTTATCAGTTATTAAGATTATTATTTTTTATCAGTTATTAAGATTACTATTTTTATCAGTTATTAAGATTATTATTTTTTATCAGTTATTATTATGTTAAGTAAATATCAGTGTAACGTCAAGTCTCCATTTTAATTTTAAATCGGCTTCGAAACTTGGAAAAAAGAATGGCTGATTATTCTTTTGATGTTATTTTCTTTCGCAATAAATATTCAGCCGAATTTCCGCAATTGTTTGGAGCTAAATTTTCCCAGAACAATCAAGGAACAATAATTTTTGTAAATATTTAAAAATATTTTACAAAGATAAGTACTTCGTGAGAAAAACGTAGTGCTTTTATTTGAGGGATCGCAGTCAAATCGCCTCTCAAAACTATCTATTTCCTCTTATCTTAATTTTATATGAAACTATATATGCTCGTTAATTTTGTGATAGTAATTAAAAATTACAATCACAAAATCACTGATCACCGATCACTGATCGCAATTTATGATTATTCTGATGATGTTATTTTCTTTCATAATAAATATTAAATTGAATTCCTGTGATTGTTTATAGAGCTAAATTTGCGCAGAACGATCACGGTACGATAATTTTCGGAAATATTTAAACATACTTTACAAGCAGTTAAATGTCTAAGCGTCACAAAAATTGGGACGCATTAGGGGAAAAAAAGGGATTATCCTCTGCTCGATTTTCACGTATGTTTCCACATAATGATGTCACTTAAAGAGTGTGGTTAAAAACACTTTTAACTAAGTGCTATGCATCATACATATAAGTGACGATAAAACCCCTTTAAAAATATCCACAATTAGCATTTTCACTTTTGATTTGTCACTGCAGTTTCATGATTTGGTAATTTTCATTTTGTCGCTTTTTCATCACTAACTTTAAAAAATGCTATCCGAAGAAAGGAAACCTTAAACTTAGTTTGAAAGACTGGGTCAACTGGTGTTTGAATCCAAAGAAAACTTTTTTTCCCCGCTGGCTTAGAGCTAAAAAAATTATCCATTCAGTTTGATTGAAGTGCTATTTTTTCCTGTGATTTCCACAATTGCTTAAAAATTTGTTTTTAGTTGTTGACGCGAAAACTTACGCACAAATAAATGTATTTAACACTTTCACTTAACCCGGGGGGAATGGGCATGTCGATAAAGACTTGCTTAAAATTACATAACATTTTTTTTTGGATTTGAGTGTGTTATTTGTACATATGGCTTGTTTTGTGTGTGAAGTTTCATAGCGCAAAAAAGAAACTCAAGCATATCTTTAGGAACAGCACCTATTCCGGTTCACGAATTTAAACCAAAATTTGATACGGTTAAAATTTTTCTGTCAGTTTACCAAATTTCACTCTTCTAGCTCGGTGCGTTTTCGAGTTGGGTTCACATACGCACGGACAGAGAGAGATAGACACACCCACAAAATTCAAAAAGTTTTTTTTCAGACTTAAAGAGGTATAAAACAATGAAATTCGCCAAACTGTAGCCAAAATTTTTAACTGTCGCCGTTCATTTTCCGTATACGAGAAACTAGATCATAAAAGAAACATTTAAATATTGCAATAAATTTTATAAAACATATCTATCTGCGTTCTTTCCAAAAGATGAATTTAAATTTTTTCACTTAGAATAATCTAACTTTTTTTAAAAAAAAAAAAAGAACAATGTTGCAAGAATGTATTGTTTCGGGTATAACTCTTTCATGATCTAGTTTCAAAACTTATACAACAATGAATTCGTATGCATTATTCACCAAGTATAGTATCAGATTAAGTCTTCTTACCGCCGGCTGAAAAAAATCGGATGAAAAAATATAGAAAAGGAAAAGCTTAAATTTCAAATATTTCAAAAGGTATTTTTATGAAACTATCGCAATATACGCTCGTGAATTCCTTGCGGTCGGATAGTTTTATTTAATGTCACATTTAATTGAAAAGCGAACCCCATAGGATAAAACATGATGTCCTTTTCATGTTACACCCAACCCCGTTCAGGGCCGCTGTGGCATAGTGGTAAGGTCTCGGTTTTAGAGCCGGAGGGTTCTAGGTTCGAAACCCGATTCCACTGAAGATCCACCGTGTATGGGGCCTGTTGCACGCTAAATCATACGTAGTGGCCAAACGTTGTGGCGCCCGTTGGTGTGGCGCGGAAGTTTGGAGAAGGGGATGAACAACTCCGGTGTCGTCCTCGTCATCTGACCGCGGTTCAAAATTACGAGTTCCGTCCCAAAATAGTCCTCGTGTTGCTTCAAAACGGGACGTTAATATAACTAAACCCAAACCCGTTCGTTTGTTAACTGCAAACAATTTCTTTCAGTCTGTAAGAATATTTATCTGCATTCGCCAGCTCTAACTATCAAAGAGGGCGTAAGAAACATACAAGAAAAATAACATAAATCATATGAAGTTTGAAAAAATCTCAAAAAGTATAAATAACTCAGAACACAGAGTAGAATTTAGAACATTACATAAATTGCGTTACTTTAGAGCTAGCAAACACAAACACAAAAATAAACCCAAAACATTATTACAAAATGTATTTACTTTTCTTTTATGTACATTAGTTTCATTAGTTAGTTCTAAATTTATGTTATTTAGGCTATAATCTAAATTCTATTCTATGTTGTTCTAAATTTTACTCTTTGTTCTGTATTTTTACACTTTTATTTAACTTGACTTATTTCATGCTCGTAAAAATGAACTTTTGTAATCAGTTTTTCACTCACTTCCTGATGTAATGGAGTTTTGAAAGTTTTTCACTTTTGTGTTTTCAATGGCAACGCCATATTTTAATATTTTCAGAATTTAATTATCGTTTAATCTGTTAATTTAATTAAATTTTCGATAATTAAACTTTCCATATGAGAGGCGACACCTGGAATGTGAAAAAAATTTACATGGATTCAAGATTCCATAATATTTATAAAAATGAGTTATAAATAAAGGACTAAAAAGCAAATAATAATTAAATAAAAAAAAATACTTTTTAATAAGCTAATAAAAGTATGTTTTTAAAACCTTTTTTGCTAAATTTATTTATGTTATTATGAACCGAGCAACTAATATTGTTGTTATTACCCATGCATTAGTTCATTCTAAATTATTATTGTTCATATTATGTTCTAAATTCTGTTCTATGAGAATTAGAGAATATATAGGAATATAAAATCATTTTCCTTTCGTATTAAGAATAGAAAAGTGTTACACTCGAAACTAAATCACTCGGTTAAATAATTAGAAAAACTAAGCTACAAACTTTTTAAAGTCTTTCACAACAAAATCAAACACAAAATTTAGGAAAAGAAGAAAAAAAAACTTTCTCTCTTTTTTTTTTTTTTTTCTTTTTTTTTGATGTATAGAAAACGTATAGCTCTAACAAATGGAGGCGCTAATGACCACTTCATAAGGCAATGTACCAAGTGTTATCACTGTGTTACCATCTGAAATCTTTTAACTGGAGGTTTTGTGATCACGTATGTGTGTTGCTGTGTATTTACATAAGCCACAAGGAACATCACCCCTCCCTGCCGTAGTATCCGAGTAACACATGAAAGACCGGCCGGCGCGACAGCATAGTCAGGCACTGAGATTCATGCATTATAACCTCCATTACAAGCGGCTCATGCAACAACCCCCCGTTTTACCGGGGTACGACCTCTGTTCGGAAATGGGCCCAAAGAGCCACACCACCATTATTGTACCATCGGGTTGGCGAGAGTCAGCTTATGTGTATTTACTTAAATTGCCCTCTTCTGAAATCATCAGAGTGATGTCACTTGGCGCCCTGCGTTATCAAGATTGCACATCACAGTCACTGCACATATTTGCAAAAAATGTGATGTCATTTGTTGGCACATTGTTTTACCATCTGAAGTCGTTTAAATGGAGGTTTTCTGATCACATATGTGTGTATAAAAAACATTTCTTGGCACTTTACAAAACTAGTCCCAAAACTTTTTGATAGACATACGCAAAAATAATTTCTTACATTTCTCATTCTTCATTTAATACGTTTTACTCATTATACTGTCAAGAAAACGATAATTTTTTGGCGAAAAAGAATTCAAAAAGTATTTTTTACATTTTTCCTTGCTCATCTAATGCGTTTTGTTCATTTTACTGTCAAGAAAACGATAATTTTTTGGCAAATTCTGCATAATATTTTTTCCCCTGTCTAGCAAACTTTTCTTGCTCTTTATTCTTAAGAAGCACACAATAGACCGCCAATATTAATCATAAAACACGGACCACTTCAACTCGAAACGTCGTCATTTGTTTTCTTTTTGTCCAAACGCTATTGTTATTACTTCATCCGTAAATGTGTTGTTTCTGCGGCTTATTCTCAGATGACTTGGTAGGGATTACTGCGGATTCATTTTAAGACATTTCGTTTGTCACTATTTCTAAAATGATGGATTAATGTTTGCCTTAGTTATCGTTCTGCTAGTTAGTTACATGGGAATTTTCTTTCCTTTGTTTACAAATAAAAACTTTCTTTCCAGTATGGAGAGAGTCTTTTTTTTTCTATGCTGTGATGGAAGATCGGAATCGGGAAAATGAAATAAATGAATAGCTCAACTGGATTTTAAGAAAGTTTTTTATTATTATTCAAAGGAAAAATTAAAATTCTTATACAAGTAGAAATTATTTTGTGTAAATTCTAATCTGAGAAATTCCTTTTTTTTTTTTTGCCAGTGCCACAACTTATTTTCCAACTGCTTTTGGCAAAAATTAGTCTTTTTTTTCTCATTTCATTTGAAAACCTTAACGTTTCGTTTAGTTCAGTTAATCTAACAGACTAGCTTCCTTACTTGAAGTTACCTGAAGGTTATTTTTTCAACTGTAGTCAGTTGTTGACAACTGATGTGACACTCGCCTCTACAAACTTCCACACCAAATCAGTGGGAGAACGTTTCGCCTCGACGCCCCCCATCTTTAGTAATATTGGGTCTCGAGCTAATGACCTTCCGGTTTCACAGCACCAGGGCACCATAGCCCTTTAGAAAACTCAAATAGGTAGTTTTAGGGCTTCTTACCTTTATTCTATGCCCTGTCTCTTAGCATTTAATGTACCAATTAATTTAATTACAATCTTCAGATTTCGCCGTATTTGCCAATTATTCTAAGAGTTTTTACAAAATACTTTATTCAAAAGGGATGAATCATCTCGTGAAGGGAATGCTATAAATAGGTAACTACAAATCAGCTGTTTTGAGAAAAGACGTAAATAAAGGTGTTTTTTTTTTATTTTCCTATGATTTTGAGAGAACTTGAGTACCCGAATGAAATTATAAGTGGGCCCCCAGGGATCGTCTGCAACAATTACCCAATCGTCGTATTTTATGAAACTATTCTAATGGCACCTTTTTATGCACTTACCCATAATTCGCCAATTTTACAGTTGCCTAGTTAAACCATTCACCATACAGATTCCCTAAGGGTAATTTTTCATTGCTTCCTTTCCTGTTCAATTAAGACTTATTATTTAGCATAACAGTCACATGACAAAGGGATCTAACTAACTGTCATCTACCTGTAGGAATACTAACCATATAACTGCACGGTGTCTTACGCTGTGCTGTGACATCGCGTCCTTCTTCCTCCTGCAAAAAGCGCAATGGATTCCAAAATTAAAGTGACTTGACGTTTGCCATGTGAATCACGAACTGGTCCCGTTCAAATTTCGAGTTCCCCCTCCCTAGTTTTTTTCTAAGATAGAACTGTCATGTTCAATTCTAAATTACTAGACTGACTACAAGATTATCTTTTCTGATTGATTTGTATACTTCAACATCGACAGCATATCTTATTTTACTTCACAGGAACATACGCATTATCAGCATGTTTTGATCATAATCTCCGAAAACCTAGTCTTCGATATATCGAATTGCAACATTTATAACCATGCAGATGTAATTAGTATTGAACTCGCTGTTCGTGACTCGAAAAGTACAAGATGCGATCAACGCAAAGACATGTTAATCTTAAATAATGTATGGAAAATTACGGAACTTTTCAAAAAGATGTTACATTAAAGTACTCGACAGCAACCTTGGAATACTAAATTTTTTCAAAACAGTAGTCTAACAAGCATCATTTGATTATCATCCCATCATTAAGCTATAAATCATGCTGAACATCCAAAATTAAGAGGTTTCAGCGACGGACAAAGAGTATTTTCGTATGCATACAAAGCAGCAGATTCAGGAGGAAACTAAGAAGATTGGTTATTTATATTTTATTGAATAATTTTACACCGCAAAGGTCGATTCACACGACTTGCTGACAGATCGAATAAAAGATTAAACGATATAAGTTTTATCTTATCTTTTATTTATTTATTTTTTCGTTTTATTTTCGCTTTCAAGACGTGGAATGATGCTATTCTTGATCCTTATTCATCGCTACGCCATAAATCCTACAAAGACTGTCATTTTAATTTTTGAAAAAATGTAATAATCTCATTGAATTCTGATTAACTTTTCTTGATTTAAAGGGCTCGCAAAAACAAACGATAAATAAAATCATACGAAGTGGTGCAATAAGTTATTCGTGAATTACTTTTAACAATATTTTCTTAGAATAATAATTTCTTATAAGTTTTAAGCGTAAGAGCCTCTCTTCTGCCACTGTTTAATTCACTAAACACGGGCATTTTTAAATTTTTTTTTTGTTTGAAATTGAGAGTTCTTTTTAATCGCCACATATGGACTATGCTGATATAAGTCCAAATGCCTTTGAAACGAACACAGCTTACTCAGCCAAATTGTATGAAATAATAAAGTCGCAATTTCTGAATTGATCAAGGCAGTGGCGAATCCAGGATTTGGGTCGGGGGGGGGGGGAGGATGAGGTCATAAAAATTTTGTATCGTCGTGACGAATATCAAACCTCATGGCTTATTTAAACCAAAACACTTTAAATTAACAGACGTTATTCACCTGACCATAAGAATCATAAAGAACAATACAATCTTTCGATAATTTAATAAAAAATACAATGAAATAACTAACCAAAAAATGCCTTCAACCGCGTCAACGTTACAAGTACAAGTGGAATGACTAGAAAAGTAGGAAAATTTTCGAGCCTGTCAAGCCAGAAAGCAATGTCGTCACGTTTTTATCATATTTTTTTTTAAAAGGGAAATTAAGAACAAACAGTTGTAGTGAATTTAAATAAAATCGGGAATTCTGGCTTAGCTCGGGGGGCGGGGGGGGCTACAGCCCCATAGTCCCCCTTGATTCGCCATTGGATCAAGGTAAGAAATTTGACCTCTTCGCATACAATGACATGTCTGACTCGTGCATTGTAATTGTAGAGTTTGTAACATTTAAATCTATAATTAAGTGACAATAGCAATTAATTTTAAAGTGAAATATCACTTGGGGATAGTTAAGGTTCCAGGATGTCCTTTACATTCTTGCATGGCTTGAAACAACAATAAATGTCCCAAACAAAATGTGATATCAATTGAAATAAATTCGTTCGTCAAGGTGTCAATGCCCGTAGTTCAGTTCTTATCATATGGGCATAACAAGTTTAATTTTAATAATTGTTGTAAAAAGTATTCTTTAGTTACAAATTATTTCCTTTGATATTTGTTTTATACATTAGTCAGCTTATAGGTTAAATTATGATTCAGTCAGACTGTACTATAAAATATTTCTTTAAGCGTAAGACTAATTTTTCAAAGATATCTTTATTACACGTTTTAAGATCATTTTAGACAATTGACGCTATCTCAGGAAATTAAATTATACATGGTTTCGAAAATTCATGCACCTTTAGGATTGGATAAAAAAAACTGAAACATTAAATTAATTTCTATAATATTATACAAATACTTTTATAGCAGGTGATCTAAAGATAGAATAATCAATTAAAGTAAAAAACACTGATATGAATGAAAGGCAGCTAGCATTTAGAAACCAGTTTAGCCTTAATTACTTCGCGTGGATGCAATTTGAACATGTCTTGCATGATGAATAAATATTTATTGGCAGTTTTATGGAAGTCAGGAACAATTAATTAATGAAAAATGATGGGAAAAGATTATAAATCAAGTTTCATCAACATTGACAAATGATGGAAATGAGATAGGGTAAAGATAAATGTGTATATATATATATATATATAAAAGTAAAAGTTGAAAAGAAAATGTTGCAGCCTTTTTTTGCGAGATTATATCGATTATTATATAGAGAGATCAAAATTAGAAAGTGAAGGAACATTTTTAGCGTGAAAATTAATTTAATGAGACTATCAATGAATACATGAAGTTCATGATAAAGATCGTTCCTAAAAATATATTCCTATATGAGTTACTCGCTACTTCGTACCAGATACTAATGTAGTTAGTAATAAGCATTATTATTATTTTTGTTATTTGACATTTCCGATTATGTTGCTTTATAAACTAATTAAACTAAATTGGTTACACTTACAAATATTGCATCACCATGACAGTGTAATGATGATAAATAACGTTTTAATGACACTTTCTGTTTCTTTTTAATGCTTACAACAATAAACAAGTTTATAAAATTCTGCATTCACTGAAACTTATAAATGACTTCAAATGCTATTTTTCTTATCAACCTTAAAAAGCATCATTAAAGTCGCTGAATTTCAACTAATTCCTTTTAAAAACCATTGTTCATTTCTTAAATAATTTGCAACATTTTTCCTTTGCGTTCTCAATAGCTCGCCCTATTTTTTATTATATTATAATTTTTCCCATTACCTTTAAATTTTATGGTGCCTTGAAAAGAACTACTGGAGACCAATACTACGGATATGAGCCAGAAAAATGCTTCAAACTCAAAAGAATATTTTGGGATCCAAAAGAAACCCAAAATGGTTTTTAAAATGATTTCGAGTAATAATTTGTTGAATTTCACATATCAAATAACGCTCAATGATAGGAAATACAGATATTCTGCTCCAGAGTACTTGGTACTCTTAAAGGTATGAAAAAAGAAAAGAAAAAACCTCAAATGAGCTGCATTCTTTAATATCAGTACTGGCAGGTTTCTGTTATTCTTTGAAACTCATTGACCATTGTATTTCTCATAATCAACATGTTTGAAGGTTAGGTTTATTTTATGTTTTCAGTGTTTAGTGATGTATAACAAATAATTATTAATAAGCTAATCATTTATTATTTTTTATTTTTTCTACAAAATTATTGTTCATTTTCGAGAAAATTCCTCAATGCTTACAAAATAAAAATTTAAGTAATTTTTTACAGAAAAAATTACTAATTAGGAGTGGTCAAATAAACTAGAAAAATATTTATATTTTATAGTTCATTTATTATATTTTGTGTAAAAATTTAAATATTCATGAACTCAACTAATGCATGAGTATTTAAATTTTTATACGAAATATAAGAAATGAGCTTATTAATTGGAAATTACTGAGCTAAAATTACAAATCATAGGTTTAATTTTACAATATTTGTAACACAGATATTCGAATATCTTCTTGTTAAATATTGATAATACTGATCAAGAATTTAAAAATTTTAATTTCATGTTAAAAATAACATTTTTGGCATATTTCCTGAAAAATTCCAAAGAATTTTTATCCAAACCACTTGCAGAATGAAACTTTTGCACCCTTTTGACGTTCGATATGTATAATATCGTGAAATGAAGTACAGCACAGGCAAGAAACACAAAACTTTGCATTTTTTAAAATTTATTTGCCTCTGCGTCATTAGTGATTTTCCCTCAGTCGTGAAAAACATAACACGAACTTCGAAGTTTAGTAGTCAATTATCTAGAAAACTTTCAATTTAAAATACATATAAATCTTGGATGTACATTTTCATATAATTCTCAAAATGCTCGATGATTGTTTGGTTTGTGTTTTATGCGAGTAACAAAATTGCAATGCAATATTTATGAATGAATATTGAGTAATAAAAAGATATTTCATGTGATTAATTCTGTTCTTTTTGTTATATCATATTGCTTATTTTCGTGATGTGAATTCTATTCGCAGATATTTCGTATTGATTGAATATCAATTTCACTTTTCTGTTATTAAATCAACAAACACACATAAAGTAATAATATGAAAGTTCACAAAATCATGCTTATGTTTATATAAATAAGCATGCGCATGTTTATTTACTTGCTTTTAGTTTTCCCTTACTTACATTGCATCCTTTTACTTACATCCCTTTCCTGCATTGTTTATTACTTTAGGTTTAAGGAATATTTATTACCAGAAAGAGATATTTACAAGAAAGAATGCTTAATTCCAGTGCGATATAAAAAAAAATATATAAAAATTTCAAATTTCATGAATTTCAACACTTTTGTGCTTACATTATGAAGAAGCTTGATATATCTAGTTTTCACAATAGTCTTCATTTACACATTTTCACACAATTAGTAGTGGCCAGAAAACTGATTAAGGAAATAATTGCTCAGTTTGTCCGAAAAGATTTTTTTCATTATGACAGTTACATTAGAGCTTTAAAACATCAAGAAAACTTTTATTCGTAAGAAATGCACAAAGTCATACTATTATCGGAAGCTTATTCAAATAACTTGTATAAAGTTTCAAGCCAAACAATCTGTAATAAGATAAAGATAAAATCGAAAGTAAACAGAGATATAGATATATTAATCTCAGTTCTTGTTTTTGTGTCAATATTTTTCTTTTTTAAAGATAGGAAGAGTTCAAATAGTTGCTTTATTGTTTCAATTTATCAAAACTTTTCATCTATATGAAATGGAGCATTCAATATAGATGAAATGTCCCAAAAGTGCTTTAAAAAAATTGTTTTAAATATTGTATTTGAGCATGGAATGTTATAGAAATTCTGAAAATGAATGCAAATTTAATACTATTTTGATAAATTTTTAAAGTATAGACAATTTAGCATAAATACCTAATGTGCAAATTTATGGTTTCTGTTTACAGTCATGTATATATTTGAGTCAATGTATTTTAATTTCTTTTAGTGCAATGCTATGATAGATTGTCTGTTACAAACTGAATATTCATGAAATATTCTTATTGTTTTTCTTAATTCGTTAAAACATGTCAGATTAAGTAGAACGCGCGATTCGGTTTCCTTTAAAATTACTTTTATATTTAGGTAGTGCACCATTTTTATTAAAATTCTACTTAAATTCCTCAAATCAAAACAACTTAGCTGTAATGTGCTTAGCTATACAAGTATTAGCTGAAAACTTAATCGGAATTTTCTTTGAAACTTTTGAAGCTATTATATACTTCTTGCAAAGAAACAAACCGAAAAAGATTACTTTTTCAAAAATGCATGCAACGATAACTAGCTTCTTTAGTGGGGGAGAAAAAAAAAACCCATCTAAATAGTTTTAATTATACGCCAAAAATAAAGCACTTTGGAAATTCCATGGAGTTAACCTTCGATTAAAACGATAGCAAAACTGATTTTTTTTAATTATTTTTATATGATACCGATAAATAGTTGTTTTTAAAAAGTACACTTTTAACATCTGAAACACTGGCTATTGATCATTCGTACTATGCTTCATCCATTAATACAGAAAACTCTTTGTTTAGCAAATAAACAGATCTTACCTTTCTTAGGTAGGCTAGGTTTCCCAACAGGTGATGGGACGATCTTCTGCTGGGATCCCCTATGTACTGCCGGTGTATCAGGTACGCTGGCTACAAAAGGGGGCTGTACACCTAAAATACCTTCGATACTGTACGACTGGGGTACACCTGGCCTGAGCCGCGCGTAGTGATGCCCTAAAGGCACACTGTACGGTGCAATGGGCAATGTCCCCACCAGTGGACCGGTGGCGTAAAGCCGGGAGTCCATGACTCCTGCCTAATTGCATTAAAACTGGATGTCTGACATGGCGGCCATGGATGCAGGAGCAGCGTCTTCAGAGACTCCGCCCATCGTTTGGCAAGGGCCAATGAGATCGTTGCTCCGCCTTCTTGGTTGATGGAGGAGGAGCGCGGAAGCATGCACGCTGTTCCTGGACTTCTTTTGAGTAGCTTTCACGTGCTTCGTTTTGTATCTTTTGGAAAAATAGCGCTGCGGTTTTAACAAAAAGGAATGCTCAATAAGATGAAAAAAAAGTATCTTTAAATAATTATTTCAGGGCAGTACTAATTATTTAGATGTACGGAATCAATTACTTTGTCTTTAAATTTTTTGTTAGAATTAATTAACTCGGTGATTAAAAATGGATTTGTTATTTTAAGAACTGTCTAATGGCGTGTCTAAAGAATTTTACTAAATTTCGAGTTGTCGGTTGTATAGTTCTTCATATTGCTTTCTTTCAATAAAGTTAATAAAATGGATATGAATTTTTTTTAAAAAAAATCTTCAATGACAGAATGGATTTAATTTTACTCAATATTTATTAATCGGCGCAGCTTTCAAAATCACTTATGAAGAAATGCTCGTTTGGAATAACCTTTTTGGAATTCTTGGAAAATTGAAACATGGTTTTATCATATTTTAAATAAAATTTTAATCTTAATTAAGGTTTAATCTTAGGAGAAGGATAAGGTTCTAAAGATAAGGAAAGAAAGATTTTAATAGCCTTTCAGAAATTGCTAAACTTGTTCATACTTATACAGTTCAGCTCGACTAAGAAATAGTTTATTTAAATAATGTTTTTTTAAAATTAAAATACATAGCTTATGTGGAAAAACATAGTAAATAAAATATTTTTGAATAATTCGAAACCATTTTGGAATTTTAGTATCAAAAAAAAATTAATTAACTTTGTTTTACTATGAAATAAAACCTTTTCTGTAACGAACATAAATCTCACTTTTCATGAATAAAACTCACAATCAGTGAAATATAGTTTTAATGTAGCCATCGATTTATAGTCAGTAATATTTTGTTACGTGGGATGCATTTCGTGTTCTAGGATATATTCTCTTAAAAAATGCTACGTGTTCGACGAACCGAGATTCAATTCATCGAACGCTCCAATGTGGCAATCTTAATTCGAATGGTCAAGTTTCAGGAAGTCTTTATGAAGTTTGAATCATCCGAATCGGATTCGTCACATTGGAGAGTTCGAATCGGTAAATAAAAGGATTATTAATAAAACATTTTTATCATGAAAGTGGTGGTGGTCGTTTCCATTATCGTCTGAAAACAGAAACAAACTGTCAGTCGAAAATAAATAACGGTTTTGAACAACCACTAATAATAGCGAACTGAATCAACGAAATCCAACCAATTATTTTCTCAGTCATTTTCCTAAACGTATTCTCAATGATATTCATATTACGATTATTCTTCTTAGTCTTATGTTTTTAGAAGTTTTTACTTTTTCTGTAATTAGACGCAGATGACTGAAACACTCCTTTTTTTCCCTTTTTACTCTAAATATAGTAAATCGTCTCATTAAAAGTTTAAGGAAAAAAAATTTTTTTTGACTGAAAAAATTGCTAATATGGATGAGCTAAAGAAAATTACATAATGTATCACGTGGTTATCTTTCCTTTCCCTATCTTTCTTCAGCAAATTACTAAATAAAAAGTTTTGTTTTAGTGGGTGATATTTATCTCAAACGAAATGACATGCATGAACGTTTTCTTAAAAGGACGATATTTCATTTCGTAATAGTAAACAAACAAAAGTTTCATAACTATTTTCTGCTAGAGGAAAATGTCTTCATTCCTTTTTTCTCAGAAATGGCTATTTCGAACATCTGAATGCTTAAAATTCACGATTACATGAAAGAATCTGAACCGAAAAACAATAAATGCTTGATTATGAATGTTACAGGACAAGACAGATCAGATTATCAGATTACCCGTGTCTTTAGTGCTTATGGATAATAGAACTCGTTCCAGTATTCATTTCTCGAAGAAAGTTATCATTGATTTCTTTTCTTTAATATTTTGCTAACCGATAGTCATATATTGGTAGAAGCATTTCTTTAAAACCAAAGGATTCTTAAAAATCACGAGCTTAAAAATAATATTCGAATATTCATGTCAGAAACGATCGATTTCATTCTATTAAAGAGCACTTCCTACATAATTCTAGCGAAGTAGCATAATTTTAGAGAAAATTGTTTTTGAACAAACACAAAAACATATATATTCACTAAAACTGCTCGAAATAATTTCAATTTTTGTGCATGAAATTATGCCCTTATGTTTTATTTCATTACTTATCGGTGGGCACTGGGGACAAAAAAGAAAAAATAAAAAAATGATATAATTGTCGATTTAGCTATACAAAATTTTTTGGGTGCACAGGAAATCCAATACAGAGTAAATAAGAAAATATTGGAGATCCATAAAACAATGCAAATATTCGCGAAAAAATAACAAGATGGCTACACGAAATTATCAGTTTAACATCTACTTTTTTTAATAATGAACTAAAAAGGTTAAAATCAAATATCCTTTGATCCTGCACTTTTTTTTGCCAAACATTATAACAATCTGTTAGTCTTTCAGGATAAAACATTGCACGCGAAAAACGCGTCAGCTCCAGCTCTTGGGTAAATTAAAATAAAAATTTTACGGCAAAATATATTCTTACTCGAGTCTGAATTTCCAAGCTTGGTTCAACCAAGTCAGACAGTTCCTTTTTCAGCTAGGCTCGGTTGGAGTGGGAATTGCTGCCTTTAAATTATTGTAATTAACGACTTTTAAAAGAGCACAGAGCCCTAATTATAGAAAAAAGAACAAAACTGAAAAGCTATAATCTTCAAATCAGATTAGCACGCTATAGAATACGTGTTTTGTTACAAGAATAAGGTTATTTATTTAAAGACTTTTTAATATCGTATTTGTACTTTGAAGTTAAACTTTCGCCCATCTTTATTTTTAACACATTGAACGCCGTATGAATCAGATACGATTCGCACTACATTTGTTCCGTGCTCTGTGTGAATAATATTTGCTTCGCACTGACATCTTTGTTTCAGGCTGTATAGCTCATCCATGATTCATATCTGAATAAAGTGCTCAATGGGTAGTGGAAGAATGAAATTACTTAAATAAATTTATATAGTTTACGAGTTAAAATTTCATCAAAATGGATTAACACAATAGCAGTGGGTTTAAATGTTTATTTTTAATATATGTCATAACAAATGTGTCAAATCATAATTTTGCCTTCTAATAATTGAAATAAAAAAAGAAAGCTAAAATTACTAATAAACTACATCAGACAGAACTTTATTCACCGAGACTTCTAAACAACGTTCATCTTCTCAGTGGTTTCCGATATTTATTGTATATTTAAAATATTTGGAAAAACCAGAGAACCAGTACTCCAACTCCAACCACTGGACCGGTTTCGATCATTTTTATTTCATGTGAAAGCTTATAACCTCTAGATATGTCATCAATGGTCGCCTGTCTTACCACTACCCTCCAATTTCTAGAGAAATCGAAAAAATATTTTTCCACTGTACATTCTCAATGGGGAAAAATCTTCAGACAGTCCCCAGCCCCAACCAATGGACTAATTTCAACATTTTTTTTACATGAAAGTTTATGACTCATAGATATGTTTTCAACGGTCGCCTGCTCCCATCACCCACCATTTACCTTATCGCGAAATAAAACTTCGTGAGTCCCTCAGTTTCTACAACCGCCAATTCGCCAATTTATTTCGCCAAGTTGCAAGTATAGCTAAAGCTGTTAATATTACGGGTGAACAGCTGGTCGCCGAAGGCGGCAAGTTTATTATTGAAAAATTTACTCCACTGGACCAGATAGTGAACGCTTATAACTGTTTGCACACGTATAATACATTTACAAGCTTGAACCTGTCAGTGCGAATCACGTATGCACTGCTTGGCCCAAACATCAAAGAAATTCTGTAGAGACCTCACGATGCATCTACGATTCAAACTAACCAAACTTACTTCGTTATATGAATTAGAAAAAAATTTCTACTGTCTGATTATTTTATGTTACTTTTAGCAAATTATAACAAAAGAAGTAGGCGGCAAGAGATCACCGAAATTTTTTAACATGACGGCCGTCAGTGTTGGAATAATTGGGATTGATGGGGAAACTCTATTCTTATTTTACGTCATAACCATTTTTTTTACAAGAATTCCACCAACATCGCGTCATTCCTCACTTCGTGATAGTAATGTTCAGGTGCTAGAAGCAGCATTCTCCATTCTCAGACATCTCTTAAATACGTGACATAATGCATTCCTGTTTTATGTTCAGGTAAACTTCTCCAGTCACGGTATTCTCGAAGAAGAAAGCTTCAATTAATACTAAAGCTGGCAAATAAATCTACATAGATAGCACCTAATGAGTTCACATAGTGTTCACCTGCCAAGCGAGGATTACTAGTTACCAACAGTAACTTTTTTTATGAAGATAGATTGAACCAATATTTATGAAAAAGTGTCGTTTTAATACAAAAAAGTGACTACAAAATAAAAATATATATTGTATAATTAATTAGAATTACGTAACTACAAAAAGCTGACAATACTCTACATCTATGTTTATTAATCTGAGTTATGAAGCTTTGAAGTATATTATTAATAATTTGGGGAGACCTAGGGGAATTCGCATTACTTTAGTTGTAATTTTAATTGTTTTTTCTATTATATTAGGATTTAGATTATATTTTGTTTGAAAAAATTTAGCATTTGTGAAATAAACATAACCCAAGTCGATTTCATCAATTTTTTCATTCGTTTCCTGATGTGGTAGATTGAAGTGTGAAATTTTCAACCGTTGTAAGTTTGGGATGACAATGCAATATTTTAATATGTATTATTTAATTAATCTATTAATTTTAAATGAATTTTGATTCCTTTTGAGAGGAGCCATGTGGCAAGAGTTCGTAATAATTGTATCTTAATATTTAATATATTTTAAAATTTATTAAATATTAAAATGTTGAAAATAATTATCAATAAAAGGTAAAATTAAAAAACACACTTTTAATTAGTATGTTGAAAGGCAGAAAGGAATTTTTTCATCAAAAATCTGGTGGCGAACACAAAATCTAACAGGTGCTGAAAAACTACGCTAAAGAAATCAAGCCACAATGCAAATCTTAACAAATAAAGTGCTCTAAATATTCATTAAAAATTAAAATGTTTTGTAAATCTGATTAAAATTCCAATTCACTTAGAGTATTTCTATCAACGTCTCACGCTTTTACGGCTTTTATTTCAACGACCAGACTTTTTGATAAGATTAAATGTATTCTCTACTTCTCAGAACAAAAATATAAAAACGATTTTTTTTTTAACTTTCACGTTATTAATTAAACAATAAGCCAAAAATTACCATTTGAAAATATTTAACAAGCTCTGCCGACAATAAAATTTAAATTCCTTATTTACTTCCATATAGTTATTAGACAAAAATGCCAACATACTACATACTTAGTGTCAGTGCATACTGAAAACGTTTTTTCTTTCAATTTTCATCTTATTAATAAAACAATAGGTCAAAAACGACCATTCGAAAATGCTTAAAAAGCTCTGCTGACAATACAGTCATTCGAACATTTACTTTCATACACTCATTAAATAAAAATCTCAACATATTACTTTTCCCAACTATTTGCATCTATAACACCAAATCGATGCACTTATCGCCCACTATTAAGGTTCATAGACGCCTTTTTCCGAACAAAGAAAAACAATGATCGTTTTATGAAAAAAAAAGTGGACTTCCTTCCCGGATGATTCACTTAGACGCGCAAGAGAAACCTGATCAAACAGCGCCTCCGGAACCAACATTCCTAACGGCGGGGTTCGATTGCCCTTTTCAATTAGCGCCCATTTCCGTGTGGGACGCCCCTTCTTTGCACAGGGCGCCCCAATCGATGAAGTGACGGCCCGATTGTTTTCTTAGCTATAGTTAGATCCGAGATAGAGCCATTACGCTCGAAGGCTTTGTTTTCACCTTTCTCTCACTGCGTTAATGAAATGCGGTAAACTTCTGTTAGGCGAAGTTGCTTCTGGACGCTGTAATGCAACTTTATCACATACCGAAGCCAGGATGGCTCTCTGTTGATTGGATGGGTACACGTGAAACTTTATTGAAAGAAAAAATCACGAACTTAGATTTTTTTTAAAACATGTAACAACTTTGAATTCTAAAAATTTACAAACGATATTACGAATCGTTACAGAAGGGAATCCCGTTCAGCAATGAATAAGAATTTAAATAGTTATGAATATAATATATATTACAAAGCAATAGCTAAATGGGATTAAATAGCAGAAAATATTAATGAAGAGAATAAAACACGAGAAAAATGGCTTTAAAATAGCATGAATTTAACATAAAAACATGAATATAAGACTTATAGGAAGTATTATTATTTGTTCAAAACTCACATTAACCCATGAATGGCCAGCGTCCTCATTTGAGATCAGCTATATTTCCCTTCAGTGGCTAAAGATATCGCATTCCATTGTATTTATTTTGCTTTGCCTAGAAAATCAATATGTATTCCCAATCTCCTAAACAATTTTCAAATGGCATATACCACCTCGATAGCGAGCTTTCGATGTCAAAGTGCCGTTTTTTTCCTTCTTTTTTTTCTTTCCCTTTGGTATATTTCCGAGGTAATGCAAGGAATTCGAAAGTAATCTTCATTTTCTTATATTTTAAAAATCTTTTAAATGTGCATATATAAAAAAGCCTTTTAAATGATTTTCTACAGATTTTCCGATAATTTTTTCTAAAAATTAAGAAAAAGCAAAATCTCCCCCAAAAAATCCTTTTTTCTCAAAATTTAATTTTATTTCACAATTATCTTAATAATGGTTTTTTAACATAATTTGAAAGAGTTTTACTGAAATTTGTGCGTTAACAATTTTAAATTAATTTGGGCGTTAACATGTTAAGAGATATGGCTGCTTTCACATAAAATTGCAAAAAAAAAAAAAAACTAATGCCACATTTTCAAATGGAAAAAAATTATTATGAAGGAAAAGGAAACAAAAGACGCAAAGGAAAAATGAAAACCGAAACTACTGACTTAATGTATTGTATTTTTCCCCACCACTTAAAATTATCTATGTCTACCCGTCGAAAAACTTATAAAATTAAACAGGACAGACTTTTACACCCTCTCAAAAAGAAAGCTCCAGATATGAATTTCTTTTTACTTACCTTGGGTAGCGATGTGTCGATAAAACATTGCTAAAAAGTTAGGTGAATAAAAACTGAACACAGACTCAAGAAATGCAAATCACTTTTCACCATACATCTTTATATGCGCTTGACGACAATTTCATATGATGAGAACAGCATTTGATATTTATAAAATGCTATAAAACTATGTACATTTTTATACTTCATTATGGGACTTTTCAAACGTCCCAGACCTCTGCAAAGAATTCCTACAGCAGACTGTTGTGTTAAACCGAAACCGAAGCTCAGACAAAATCATAAACAGAAGAATGACATTTCACAGATGTAAAGCCGACTTGTTACAATTCCGGACAACTAGTGCCGCCTGTTGAGAGTCTACAAAATACTAGAATCGTTTTTGCAGTACCTATCGTCAGCCGTTTGTACCAAGGACTGAAATTTGCCCGATTTTGCATAGCCAACTGCATACACTTAAGTTTTCAACCATGGCTGTGAAATATGAATGGGGAGAAGAAAATTACGTGTTCTATCCTCTGGATATACTGTTAATCAACACAGTAAACAAATAGATCCATTTGGGTTTTGGCAACGAATTGCTCGCTGCAGTCAGACTGGCTGCTGGAGATTTTTCCTCCAAGCGAAACACAAATCCGGGCCAGTTTCCGTTGAAAGCAGGGGCGTAGCGACCGGGTGGTATAGATGCCCCTGGAGCCAGTTTTAGGGGGAGCCATGGAGTTAAAATATAATTGCGTTTATGCCAATTTTGAAGCAAAATATCATGAGGGGCACTCGATTTTCTTCACTACACTACGAAGGAGCAAACAGTGGTGTAGCGACCGGGGGGGGGGTAAGGGAGTATAGATGCCCAGGCCACCAGTTTTAGGGGGTGCCACGGAGTCGAAACATTACTGCTTTTATGCCATTTTTAAAGCAAAATAAGATGAAGGAGTGTAAAATTTTACACTATACCCCCTAGAGGCATTTACTCTTGTTAAGCCACTGGTGACGATTGGGATAATAAAAAAAACATATTATTTTCGGGCGCCACTGGCCATGGGGACAAAACGTTAATGCGTTTATGTCACTTTTAAAGTCAAATATTATGAGGGGACGAAAAAGCACCATGGTCCTAGCGTCGTTTACGCAAAATAGGACACTGATGAAGATGGAGGGGGCGAAAAAATCATATTATTACCCGAGCGCCATTTACCCTCGCTGTGCTATTAGCTGAAATTCCCCCTGGAAGATAACCTACCCCACCTATTATCCCTCCCGGGGGCATCTCAAATATGGGATGAGAAATCGCCGGATAAGTAAGCAAGTTCTTGTTTCTTGAAAGGTAGAACAGTGGTGGTGTTATCGCCGATGACAGGTCGTACCTCCTATGGGAAGGGTTGGTATATGCACCAGTGATGGCTTTTCTATAAGTGACCTTAGTACTCGTGTTAAATTTGCAGTGGCCGGTCATTCAGACACACCGGACAGTCAAGCGTCAGAACGAGGTGATTTCTTTATGAAATTACTTGTATCTGTTGGAACTAAGTCAGACTTCTACTTCAAGTGCAACCTATGTGCTCCTGGTCTCTTTGAACCAACCAACAGAAAATGCCGTATTTCTCTTCCTTATGTGTCCTAGACTCATGGAATTGGCTAGATATGCTAGATTAAGTGGAATTACAACCACCGCCATACAACTTTCAACAGAGAACCCGTAATCCATAAAGTGCCAGTTGGTTCCCAATTGTGTAACTGCGCCCATCTAATAACTGAGGACGCTTCGTGTTGGTGGGCGATTGGGTCATTTTCAAAAAGCAAGTTCGTTTTTGAAAATAAATAACAATTGAAAAAAGGGGTATAAATAATGAGTTGTTTTCCACCCTATTTTTAAAAAGCTATTCTCAAAGCGGTTTGTTTTCCTGTTGATTCGATTTATTAAAGTTTTGGAGGTAATTTACATTTTTCTGACTGATAGGAATATAAATAAATAAAATATTATTCGTTCGATCCATTTTTGAAATTGTGTATTGTAATTTAAATGTAATAAAACTTTCCATTCGAGCCATTAGAAGAAATGTTTCCGATCATCGAATGGAGAAAAAAAATTGCTGATATAGACAAGCTGAATAAGTAAAATTTTTTAATACAACGATTTTATTTCTCTCACACTTAAAATAAAAGGTTTTGCGGATTAGATAGGATTTATGGCAAGTTAAATGGTGGCATACATCTAATAAAAAGAACTACGATTCTCATTTTTTCCAACACAAACAACTAGCATAAGTTACATAACTTTTTTTCTTTTCAGTATATTTTTTTAGTATGATAACGCTTTCAGGTTTTCATACTTGCTATAAAGTTGTAATATAAAAATCCTAACTCACATAATGCAAAGCTCTACAAGACAGATCGATGGACTTAGAGCAACTAAATTTGGCACATAGTTACTTCTTGGCCTGTAGGTACTCACTAAGAAAGTGTTTTTCAAAATTTTTATCAGAATTTTAACTAATTTTTTAAAAATTAAGCGAAATTTTAAAATTTTTCTGCAATAACTTCGAAGCATATTATAGCACAAAAGTTATTTTTACACCATCTTAAAGTTTAAAAATCAACTTTATAGTGACACCAATTTCATTTCCGTACAGTTAGTTCTTTTTCCTAATTTTAATAAACTTCTCAAAATTAACTTAAAACAATTAGAAATAATGCTTTCTATTGTAGTAATAAAATTTAAACTAACTTTATTGTTTCATCAAATCTGTTACTCGCGTGCTTCTGCCAGTGTTAAAGTTGTGATTTTTAAAAAAATTGCCTTCTTTGGACATTAAAAGTTCAAAGTAGAACTTTCATTTTCCTTTTCTTTAAACATGATATGGTTTTTATGCTGGTATTCTTTCTGTAAATAGAGTGATGTAAAAATCGTTAAGCATAGAATGCGACGGCGTATGCAATCAAGCCAGACAAAGATAGAAGAATCTAGCCTAAACACTATCATGCTACGATGTCTCGGACGAGAGACTCGAATTTCCTTTATTTTTTAATCGTAAAATCAGAAACTCACCAGATAAATGGGATCCGTTAATGCAGTGTTAAATAATCTATATCTTGTGTTTGAGTCATATCATACTAATTAACCCTTAAATGCCCAGTGTTGCCTTCAAACAACATACCCAATTTTGTCTTCTAAAATCTTGAGAATAAGATGGAAACTCTAATGCCTGTTGTGGCCAATAGGATAAATATTGAAAATTTCATTAAATCAATTTACAAAATATAGATAACTGTATATAGTCTGATATAGATATATAGACTGAGTGATAATAAAAAAATATATTGATGTTTTTCATTTCAGACTGCATCTTTTTTAGCTTTGTTTGTACGCTTGAGAATACTAAATTTTTTTCTACTATGTTGAAGGAAATACCTTATCCGTATTATTATTTATTAAAATTCATCTGTGTTGAATATTATAGAATTTTATCAAGGAAATTGTTTTCTGAAATAAAGCCCAATGTTGTCAGTTGGTAACAAATTGTTTTTTATTTAGTCGTAAACCATACTTGAAACAAAATAGGATCTTTTAAAGTATTTTCCCGTGTTTTATTCGAGAAATGATAGTCAAAAAACATTTTTAAATCAATTTTTAAAAAATCGGGCTTTTAGAATGCATATTTAGACCCTCATTCGTCATTTTGGACAAGAAACGTTTTCCCTCGAAGTGGGTGCATTTAACGATCGATCCGATCAAAACAGCTGTTTTAAATTTAATTAGGACGAAATTAATGATCATTTTGAATATTTCTAATTAAATGAAAGTTCAGAATATCTGTAACATTCTGAGAAAAGAGAAAGAAATAAGGCTTTAATTGAAAATTAATAGCTGATTACTAATTTAAATCTATACCACGCAATTTGAAAGGAATGTTTTCTGTGTTTGGAATGCGTGCAACTATTTCATTTCAGAATTAAAATACCTTTAAATACTTTCAGTAGCATTAATCTTTGTTGTATACGAATATTTTAAGAAATTTTTTGTGAAATTAATAAGATCTGAATTTTTAGAGTGATTAATACATGAAAATGGGTTTAATAATTTTTTTAACATAGGTTGCATTAAAAAAAACCATAATTCAACAAAAAATAAACAGAGGATCCATTGTATGGACGAGTTTTCTGGTTTGCTTATTTTGGATTCACCGACCATTTTCCGGTAACCCTCCGATTTAAGCAGTCGCCAAAATTAAATTTAATATTTTCAAAATATTTTTAAGACATAACATTAAAAAACTCCGCTTTAAACATTGATTAATATCTTCAAACAAAGTGTTGAAATTTTGAAGATTCTCATTGACTTAACATTATCATCGGAAGTTGATGGGCCCGGCGGAAAACTTACTTTACAGCAAATAAACAAAACAGAAAACTGTTCCATAGTTTTATTATGCGAAAGACCGAATATAGAATGGCCACCAAAGATACAAATTCATTTATAGCAATTGTAGCGGTTATAGCAATGAAATAAATATAATGTACAAGTATATTATCTGCAGCTTATGATAGATGTTTATAAATAGAGTAAATATGCATGTAACCTATAGAGCGACATAAAATGTCTAGTTTCTTGAAAAATGAGCCTTCTGAAAAATATTATTCTTTCATGCATGTGCCTTCTGAAAGATGCTTCCGTTGCTCTTTGGTCTATCTGACTACGAGAAAGGCTAGATCTAATCTTTTGTGAATTCTCCTTCTGAAAAAGGCATACATTACTTTTTGATTCATGCCAGTGGGGAGAGTCTGAGGGTTGTCTCCTCCACTTTTTGTGGAAAAAATTAAATTTTTGTTTCAGTTTAGAAACTAAAACTGGAATTTGAAAAAACAATAGTGTCTGGTAAATCTGGCTAATTTTGTAACTAAATTTTAAATTTTTGCTGTCGATCCCCTATACTCCGGGGTACTTTTAGGTGTTTATAAATTTTTTGACCCCCCCCCCTCCTCCACTTTTGCCACCCATTCGCCATCACTGGCTCTTGCGGCTTCTGACAAAGGTTTTCTCTTTGGTGTACGCGTGATTTTTCTCGCCCCCATCTCTCTTTAAAATATATCTCCTTTCCTCAAAGTTATTCATCCACATTTTGATTGCATGGACAGAAGGAACTGGATCCTAAAGTGTGAGATTGCAATGAGTTCGAAATATATGCTGTGCTGTCACGTAGCTTTTCACAAAAAGGACTTCAGAGAAAACGAGTTATTTATCGGTATAAGACTCCATGCTGGCTAAATGTGATTAAAAAGTAAATAGTAACGTTTTTTAGTTCCAGATTTGAATAGCTCCCGTTTTTCTCTTCCTCATTAAACTTAATATTCTTGAGGTTACAAAATCGTCCATTTCGCTCTCTCTCTCGACGTTTGACATTTCAGTAAAAAGTGACTTTCATTACCCTGAATATATGAGGTTACAAAATCGTCCATTTCGTTCTCTCCCTCGATGTTTGACATTTCAGTAAAAAGTGACTTTCATTACCCTGAATATAGGCGATTTGCCCGTGGCTTTAAACCAGCATGATGGCTTATTTATCTTGATGGCCACAATACGTATAACGGCTCCTTGAATACATTTTTCACTTATGAACATTTATTACGAAATGAGCGCTTAGCTGTAATTGTTATATTAAAAGGCCTTCTCAGCGAACATGCTTTGTTCGCCAATATTTGTCGCCATCTCTACTAACCATGATTAAAATAGTTTATCAGAGTAAATGATAAGATTTTATTTTCCAAATGAAGTCACTTTCATTTTCGTCTTTCTGTCATAACTTGATATTTCCAGGGCAAGAAAACCACCTATCCCAATGTCGCTCCTGTTATTTCCTGAAATTGTTAAGTGGCTCGTTTTGTTAGCATAGCAGTTGCCGGACAATGGTGTTGGAGTCGCATAGCGGTTGCTTTAGAATGCAGGCGTACAAAATCTCAAAATATCTGTTAAAATGGAGAATTTGATGCAAAAACAAAAACATGTGTTCTCTCTTTTTACATTATTCCAAGAGATCTATCCTGACTTTCAATTGCCGAAGGAGTTACCTATTCTTGTCCTCCGTCTTTAGTTGCGACTGCATTTAACCGATTTTATATAAAAGGCATATCAAAAGCATTCTTCATTCTAAATGGCAAACTCAGTGGGACCTCAGGCCTGAGAACAAGTTTCACTCCATCCAACCTATTATTGAATGTTGATCTGATTTGTCCAACAAAAAAATGGTTACTGTTCTAGCTCGAATGAGAATCGGCCATATTCTATACATACGCATTTGTTGTTGGAAGAACAACAAATGCGTATGTATTTTTGCATCGTCTATCAAAGTCATATCAGTTAGACATATCTTGTTGGACAGACCAC
>BGPR01010459.1:4832-52445 GCA_013235015.1 Araneus ventricosus
CATGAGCTTTTTTATTTTTTGTTCTCACTTTTGCTTTTGAACCCACTCGCCCCATAAAAAAAATCTGCATAAATCACAGTACTGTATAGTGTTTTTTTTTCCTTCTACACAAATAAATTGTCCTCGGGAATGGAACGGCGCACACGCGTGCTATATTTTGGTGCACAGATGTAAATATTTTAGAAAAACTCATTTTCTAATTTTTCCGATTGGTTGAGCTTTCCGGATACTTGAATGCCGGATAATTGAGAGTTTACTGTATATGACATTTTTTATTTCAAAAGTAAAAATGCAAATGATTAATTTGATTTAAATTTGACATTTGCATTTTTATGTCTAAAATTTTTAACTTTATGGCCCTTGAATTTTCTTGAAAATTCCTTGAATTTTTTTCTTCAATAAGAATGGCTACTCTGAGAAATATATCATTGTTTTAATTAATTTTGACTGCAGATGAATTCTTAATTCACTTGCAAGGCCCAAATTCTTCTATTCATTTTTCCTAGAACACCATGTCCCACTCTGGTTCCTCGGCCAAGCGTCCTGTGAGCAACAGTCTGTCCCAGTGGTCTGACCTTCCCAGCGATGCTTCGCAGCACTCTCTGCAGTCCCACCATCATCATCACAGAAGTTATGACCCTGAGTGGGATGCCAAAGAGGAGTTGCGGATGCGGGAATTGGAGGAGGCCAGGGCAAGAGCGGCCCAGATGGAGAAGACCATGAGATGGTGGTCAGACTGCACTGCTAACTGGAGGGAAAAGTGGAGCAAAGTGAGGACTGAGAGGAATAAAGCAAGAGAGGAGACCAGAGTTCTTAGGTATTTTTAAGAATTACTAAATGCAAATAAATTATTTTTTGAAAAAAGTTCATCAATATATTTTTAATAATTTTTTTACTTTCTCGTATACGAAGTATACAAAGAGAAAGTATTGTCATCGTCAAAAAATTCGAACTCGAGATTTTGACAAATCTCCACGTTTTAGACCTCCCTGAGTCCGAAAAATACAATTTTGGAATTATGTCTGTCTGTGAACACGATAACTCGAAAACTATTAGAGATACAGGGATGAAATTTGGTATGTGAACTTGACACATAATTTGTAGGCTTCTGTCAAAGTTTGGACAAAATCCGTTCACGGGAAGTCTGTCTGTCTGTCCGCGGTCATGTGAACACTAAAACTCAAAAACTTGAATAGCTAGATGAATAAAATTTGGTACACAGTTTTATCATCATGAATGTAGGTCCGTATCAAATTTTGGGCCAAATCCGTCAAAGGGTTGACTGTTTGTCGGTCTGTATAGTCGCATACTTGTAAAAATTATATTTCCTAAACCCTTTGGCTTAGATAAATAAAAATTGTTGTGACGTTTGCTAATATTAATTATAGATCTGTGCTCAAATTTTATTTCAAGCCATTGGAAAAAAGGTGTTCAAATTACATATTTGGTTCAAATTGCACATTGCGACTGTTGGCGAGCATTTTGTTTATTTTACTCAAGTTAGTATAGTTGGCTTTTGACCTTGGCGGTCTACAAAATTGTAGCTTCGAAAGTGCTTTGTTTCTTCCCATTTGGTTCTTTTTTCTGCCTTTTGGCGAATTTTGATCCTGCTCGGATTATGTTATTTCCGTTTTGTCGATTCAACGTGTGCTGTACAAAACTTGTTGCGTTCTGGGAATAAGCAGATTCGAAATTTTTATCCAAGCGAGTTTGCGGGGAACTGACTTAATTTTGCTTATTTTTTTATCTCCACTGCGCTAGGGGTTTTAGCTTATTTTTTGTCCCTACATGTGTTAGGAGTATACGAGAAAGTTTAGGGGAGACAACTCCCTCTGGTTTGATAAAGACTTAGTAATTTATTATTTATTTCTGATCCATTCATGTCTAACATTTTGAATAATTTTTGTTGAAAGATAAATAATCCTATAATCTGAGTGAATGTTATTTTTTATAAATTATATCTCTTTTCATTTCAAAATTCATAAATAATTGCTGGCCATGTGGCTAATGTGTTTTTATGTCATTAAGATGACCGTTACAACTTTTAAAATCCTGGTGTGCTTTTTGGTGTTTCTGTGACTGTGTGTGTTCAACTTTTAAATTATTTATTCATTTATAATTTTTTTAGGGTTTAGAGATTAGAACTTTTATATTCTTACTATGTTTTTATGATGACTATATACAGCGTCTAATTTTTATGATTCATTGATTACAGCTTTTGTTCTTTGTGTGTTTGATGCTTATTTTGTTTCTGCACTCTGTAACTGGAGTGCTTTTCTTTTGAATAAATAAATAAATATTGCATTAAGCAACAATTTTTTTTTCTTACTTTTTATACTTTTGGCTTTCATGGACATGGCATAAGTTTATGTTCGTAAAATGTGAGCTCTCATCTTTTTAACTTCGAATTATAATTTTTTCTTGACTTAAAGGGGGGATATTTTTTGTGCTGTTTCTTTCTCAAGTAGGTATATATGAAATAAAAAGTATTCTATTTTAAATTATACTGGTGCTTTCGTATTACCCCATTCACCACAAAAGTTGATGCAAATCCTGCCTAACTTGCATCAATTAGTTAAATGCCAAACTGATTGGCATGTTTGCTGGCAACTTTTTTTTTTAACTTGGCAAAAATGGCTAAGGGCTTAGTATGAAAGTTACAGTGAAGGTAATTTCGTTTTGAGATATCTATTTTGAATAAAAATTTTAACTATGTAAATGTAAATAAGAAGAAGAACAAAACTATATTCTTTTCTATATGTATAAATACTTGCCTTTTTAAACTTTTTGATATATACTTATTAATTTATAATTTTATTTTATAAAGTGGGTGCCAGTGCAATATGACAAAAAAGATCAATACTGTGAAAGGATATTGTCCATTCTTTTAAGTCAGATATAAAATATTTAGATACACAATAAATTAAAATTTAAAGTCGCAGATAAAATTGGAAGTTAAGTAATTTATTATTATTATTATATTAATAAATTTTAAATAGCTTTGTGTGTAATGTAGTAATACTCTAAATATTTCCATAAATGTATTTTAAATTCATTAAATATAATTTTATTGTAATGACTTTCAGGTTTGTTTATATTGCAAAATCATAATAGCAATATTAAATTTTGAAGAAAATACAGAGCATGTTTATTTTGAATTATAAAAAATTCTACAAAAGAATATTTTACTCTTGAAAAGATTAGGTCATAAATCTTTCAGTACCACAGATTTATACCATGTGATATTCTTATTTTGTAAATTCATGTTTCAGAAAATAATAATCGGCCCTTTTTGCTCTTTGAAGTTAAGAAATTGTGTAAGCGTGTTTAATATTGTGCCTGACAAAAGCATGACTGCAACATATTTATTGTATAACAGTGCATGACATCAGATAAGTGGCAACAGTAAGATGTTGTGCTACTTTGAATTTGATTTTTAGAGTCTAGAGAGAGACGATTACGAGAAGAGACGAGTACGAGTATGGTTGAACAATGTTACGATGTATGCAGTTACGAAGTTTAATGGTTGTGCTTAATAAATGTTTGTTTTGTCTTAAAAGAAGTCTTATGAATGTCAACCGAGAAGCCAACAATTGTTATAGAACACATTAACACAGGGGTTCCCAACCTTTTTTCCCTCGCGTGCCCCTTAACCAGTTTTTTTATTTTCGCGTATCCCCTACTGTCGTACCCCCTCCAACCATCCATCTATACAAGGAAATTTTTATCAATAATGTTAAGGGCCTAGATGAGCTTAAGAGTCAAATGACTCGAATTGGTAACATTTGCATGACTTATTTTTGATTTCACATTTTACCTATTCCATTTTTACAATAGTATTAGTTCAACATCAAAACAGATGAAATCAGTACTGTAGTAATTTTGCATTAACTTATAAGGATAGGTACAAATTACACTTCCTTTCGCTTTTTTACTTTCTCGTATACGAAGTATACAAAGAGAAAGTATTGTAATCGTCAAAAAATTCGAACTCGAGATTTTGACGAATCTCCACGTTTTGGACCTCCCCGAGTCCGAAAAACACAATTTTGGAATTATGTCTGTCTGTGAACACGATAACTCGAAAACTATGAGAGCTACGGGGATGAAATTTGGTATGTGGTCTTTAAACATAATTTGTAGGTTTCTATCAAATTTTGGACAAAATCCGTCAACGGGAAGTCTGTCTGTCTGTATGTATGTCCGAAGTCATGTGAACACTATAACTCAAAAACTTGAATGGCTAGATAGATAAAATATGGTACACAGTTTTATCGTCATGAATATAGGTCCATATAAAATTTTGGGCCAAATCCGGCAAAGGGTTGACTGTCTGTCGGTCTGTATAATTTACTATTGAAACCAATCTGTCTCCACGCGCATGCGTACGGAAGCAATCGTCTGTGCTCACGAAAGAGCGAATTACGTCAGTTTGTGCTTGAGATGGCAAGAGTGAAACCTAGCAGTGTGTGATAGATGCGTTTTAATTGGTTCGCATCTCTTTGAATTCTTTACCTAGATATTTTTCAATCACTATAATGAAAAACCTTCTGATAGTCACTGGATTCTGGATAACAGTAGGCTCGAATTTTTTTAGCCATGCGGGGGAAGGAGAAACGGCACCTTTTGGGGGAAGTATACGAGAAAGTTTAGGGGAGAACACTCCCGCTGGTTTTTCCTTCTTATTTTGAGGTGGTTTTAGGACTTGTACAACCTTCACTTTTACTTTTTACACGAATTTGGAAAAACAAAATTCTGTAACAGTTATAATCATCTATGTTTTCTTGTGTCCGCCATTATCTACTTTGAGTACCCCCAGGGGTACGCATGCCACAGGTTAGGAGCCTCTGCTGTAACACATAAATTAAAATACATTGTTCATTTTTCAGGGGAAAACTTGAAGTTGCGGCTAAAGAATGTAATACTCTAAAAAGAGAAAAGCAAGAACTTTTCTCTCAAATTGAGAGGTTGAAAAAAGAAAACCAACTTTTTAATGGGAATGAGGAATTTCTTGATGAGAAGAAGGAAGACATTCCATATACCGGAGGTCAACAGAATAAAGAAAGAGTCATTCCTGAGAGAGATGTGGGTCCAGGAGATAAAGTGTCAGATTTTGGAGATGTTCTGATCACCAATTCATTGCCTAAGCCCACAAAAGAAGACAATGCTGATGAAGAAAATGTTGAGATCTCGTCAACTGTTGTTGAAGTATCTGATTGTGGACTCACAAATCCAGATATGCAGTTCTTGGATAAATTTCTGAACAAAGAGACAATTACGAGTAATACAATTCCAGCGGTGAATGACAAGAAAGTCTCCAGACTTCTGAATCGAGGCATAGAGGATTTTAATGTCCCTGTTCAGGAAGTGACTGAGCAGAAAGTAGCCATGCTGCAGTTGCGTTTGGACGAGGCATCAAAAACCATTATTGCTGAAAGACAGTAAGTATTCATTTATATGAAAATTAATTGCTTAAAAATATTATTTTCGTAGAAACAGAAGTAGTGCAATTGGTTACAATTCTGTTGGCTGGGCCCTAGATAAAAATCTGTCAAATCTGAATGATAACTCATTAATCAAAGATCACCAACATTTGAGCTTTGCAACAATTGTAGCCCAGCTAGCAAAATAGTAAAAAAAAAAAAAAAAAACGTAGTGGTTTTAAAAATTAGTCTGAGATAAACAAATATACAATGAATGTGCCCTTCTGCCATTGTTATGGAGAGATGCCAAGATGCTAGCATGTTTTGGCAAATATAGCAACTTTCCATCTGTATGCTTGATTCACTTGGGCATATTTTGGCTACTGACATGCTAACAGAAAAATGGTTATTTGTGCAGCTGTTTTATACATTTCAGTAATGGCTGTTTGAATTTTGCAGAAGATAGTCTTCTTTGCTGTGTGAATCATTTTTAAATAAAGAACACATAGCACATTTCCATTATAGCCATACCTTGCATATTTGATACCAAACTGGTACAAACTTTCCTAGTGGTATGTTTATAAAGGAAAAGTATCAAACATATTTTAAACTAAATAATCTATTTTTTATATCTTTGTAATGTTAACAGTAGTGCCGAAAATAATGAAACCAGTGTGTTGCCAAAGTGCACATACTATGTATTTCCCATCGGGGTGGGTAGGATAACATTTTTGAAACTGAAACAAGTAAACAAAACAGCAGAATGCCTAATGGTGACAATATAAGTTAAAGAATTATGGTGCAAACAAGTGAAAAAAAATCTTATTAATATTAAAACAGAATACAGCAAAATGATGATTATTTGTAGCAAAATGCAACCAAAAATGGTTAACAAAATCATCATTGTGTATTAAGTTTTTATTAAAATTTGCTAGATGTCTGATCCTGTATTTCCTTTTAGTTATTATTAACCAATGCTTTATTTGTTTTTTAACTTTGGTGTCACATCAGCATTTTCCTTTTTGGTGGAAATTATTTTACATATGGTATCTCTGTGTTAAGTTATTAAGCACATGTTAGAAATTCCCTCTTGCGTTTAATGAATGCATATATTGTTTTACTCGTAAAAGTTTGCAGTGTTTCTCTTAATTGAAAAAACAATATTTTGAAATTTGTGTCATAAAATGTTTATATTTTATGACAGAGAGAAGAATAAACTTATGAAGAGTATAGACAAGCTACAGACTGAATACAATCAACTTCGAATGAAGTATGAAGATATGAAGAAGTCTAAGCAGGACATCATGAAAGAAGTAAGTTTTATGTTCTTTCTACCTTTAACATTTTCTGTCTCTGTTTGATTGAATATTTATCTTCTGCATGCATTCCATTTTATATAAGGTTATATAAGGATGAGTGTTATAACTTGGTAACATGTATGGAGTATTTCTAATATGATGAAAGCTAACGAATTGTAATATTGATTGCAGGAGGTTGTCAAATTTCTCCACTCACTTTTTCATTGTTTGTGAGCTAAATCATCACAAGCCGTAATATCTCCTCTTTTTTTCTTACTCCTTTTAGAATTTCCTATGCATGCAGAAAAATCCTGTTTACAGATTATGTTTTCAAATTTTTGAATTTCAATTTTTCACCTATTCATATCATGATATCATTTCAGTTAAGCCAAATCAAAGCGGAACATCAAGATGAGATTGATAATATGAGACTAGACCTGGAAGATGAAGCTAATAATAGAAGCAATCTGGACCAAAGAGTGGCCGAGCTTCGCACCGAGGTAAATTGAAATATTGTATAGAGGCAGAAAGAAATGTATGATTTTTTCTACTTTTTTTATGTCAATGAAACATTGCTTTATTGCTAAACTAGCAGTATGCGCAAGGCATTGCCCGTGGAATCAGGACTTCAAAAAAGTGGGTGAAAAAAGTGCCCATAATGGCACGAAAAAGTTTTGAAAACAAAATCAAAACAAAAAATACACATTATTGATATTCCCACTTATTTTTCTTTGCGAATGACGTCACCTGCCGCGAAGAAGGTCACGTTGCAACAATTCATTGTGGGATGGTCTGGAGAAGCTCTTGCTGTTAAATCTCGCTACGAAAAAACTGTTTGAACCGATTAGGGAAAAATTAATTTTTAGAAAACGAAAAAAGATATTTTAATAGTTCTTGTTTTAAATCCGACATAAACGTTCCATTTGTAGGCTGAAAAAAAATGAAAATTATTTAGATGTTAGAACGTCAGATGCGATAATTTAAAGAAATCTTTATTAAAAATTACCATAAAAGTGACTATTTTTCAAAATTCAGTAAATTACGTTAGAAATTCGAAACTAACTTCATTAGAATGGAAATCGCATGCTCTTTCCGATGGTGTATATATTTTTGTCGTAAACTTATTCGAAACTATTCTATTGAGAAATTAGTGCGAAAAATCAACCAAAACAACACAAAACATTAAATAAAAAATTTTCTAGATTAAATTTTAAAATTTCGGCTTCGAGGTGCATTCAGTCACCATTACGACTACCTGTGTGCCAAATTTCAAGGTTGTAAGTGCGATAGCTTCGTCTGGACATCGCACACAGACACGCAGAACGCACACAAACATTGCCTTTTATAAGTATAGATAGGTAAAATGACAAATCATTAATATTTCTAATTTTGTAGATATGAAAAAATTTGTATATTTCAGCCTTTTACTGTTTTTCTACTTCATCCATTAATGAAAATGCTCTGAGAAATAATTGCTTTTTGATTATATGGCTGTATACTTTTTTAAATTTCAGTTCAGTCAAATAGTTTCATATTTTCTACATTATTGAATTCATTATTATGTTCATTTTTTTGAAATGCAGTCATTTGAAAATGTAGGAATTTTGATTTACTAGCATCTGCATTGAAACTAATGGCTTTCCCTCTAAAACGGCATTCTATTTTCATTGCAGTCAGTAAATTTGACTGTTGCCTGCAGTTTCTTCACTTCCTGGCTTTGGTTATATTATATGATTTGCTTTCATAATGTTACTAATAGTACAAAAGTGATGCAATTCTTATTAAAGCATCCAATCATCATAACTTTGCAGTTTGAAATTTATGCATGTATAATTTACATTTGAAAATCGAGTTACAAATATTTTTTATTTTTTGGGTACTTTTCCGTTAGCCGGACGCAAGCGAAAAATCGCCAAATAATGTAGAATTCCGCCAAATTTTGGCAACATTTGCTCCCGCCGACTTGGCTCACAATTGGCGACTTGGCTCGCGTTTGGTTCACAATTGGCGACGTCATTTTAGCCGGGCGCAAGCGAAAAATCGCCAAATGTAGAATTCCACCAAATTTTGGCGACATTTGCTCCCGCCGACTTGGCTCGCAATTGGCGACATTTGCGCCCGGCGACTTGGTTCGCATTTGGTTCACAATTGGCGACATTTGCGCCCGGCTAACGGAAAAGTACCATTTTTTGAAATTTTTATGAATGCTTACTCATAGTTTTAGCACTTTAAGCATGACAAAAGGAGAAAAAAATTTTCGATGGAATTTTTTTTTTGGGCGGGGGCGCGAAATGCAACTGCAAAATTTGGACAATTTAAAAGCAAGGTTTCTTAAATATGGGTTGATAAAACTTTTGCAGTTTCTGTTTCTTTTAAATTTTGTAACGTTTCAGACAAAAATTGTTCAGATTATCATCCTGATTTCAGAAGGTTTAAAAAACTTTTCTAAATAACCATTTTAAGCTGAACATTTCTCATTTATCTTTAATTAACCCTCTGAGCGCCCAATTATTTTGAACTTTTGGCTATCAGATTATAAAACTTAGCTTTCAAAGGAACTGAATCTATCTTTTTTATATATAAATACGAGCTCACTGCTTTTGAACTGAACATGAAGAACGGAAAAAGACGTTTGCGCCGCTCGGAGGGTTAATGCATCATCTTCTAACTTGTTTTCCAATCTTGGAAGTGCCAATTGTTTTTTGTCTCCAAAAAGGGCTGCAAGTCGACAAAGTTTAAGAATATTTTAGCGAATTGTTTGGAAAAAAACAGTGTTTTTCCTCATGCTGAAAGATTAATTTCTTTGAACCAACATTTCTGTTCTGTTCTTTGCTAGTTATTCGATTAAACATTCTTTTAGTTGGAGAGGCTACAGAGCGAAAATGCTGCAGAGTGGGGCAGGAGGGAGAGGCTGGATACCGAGAAGATTGCTTTAGAGCGCGAGAACAAGAAGTTGCGCACACAAATAGAAGATCTGAACGAGAGAATGGAACGAAAAACTAAGCAAATGACCATTGCATCCGACTCGGATGTTAAAGCTCTTCAGATTGAATTGCATGAAAAAAATAAAGTACTGTTTCTCCCAATTTCTTTTAAATGCATGTTATGCTTTAATAACTTTAGAAGTATTATAATATAATTTTATAAATGGATTTAATTTTAAAACCTTTGTTTTATTTGTTTCAAAGCACAATTTTGTTTTTATTCATATAATCATAATGATTTTGTGATGGATTCTTGAAGTTGAGAAGGCATTTTTATTATAGAACCTATATATCTTGTTATAGACATGTTTATACCTTGACTATATTGATGAATTAGTTCAGTAGTGTACCATAACCACCAATGAATGAAATGTTAGCTTTAACAAATTAAACATTTTATTTATAACATATTAATCACATATAATTAGTAATAACATATTAGTTATTAATAACATATTAATATATAATATCACACTAACTGAAGGCATAAAAGTAAACAGTTTGATTAATTTCAGAAGTAGTTTATCAAAAGTACGACATGTACATTCTAAGATCTATTTGAGCTGTCATTGGCTGTTTCATACTTGTCTCTTGTCAACTATTGTACTGCATGTTGATTTAATGGATTATTTATGTTGCTTGGTTTGTTAATCAATATTTTTTTATTCTTTATTTAGTCTTTATTTGCTATCTTTCCCAACTTAAGTTTATGTTACCCCAATTGTTCTTTGTTTGTTTTCTTTCATTTTTTAGATTTTCTCCTTAAGATAAATTTTACTTTTCTGAGAATTTCACCTTATTTGCAGACATGACACATTTCTGTGGAAACGCGGATTTCAGCTTTTTCAGCATCGAATGTTATTATTCTTGGGATCGATGCAAATCTGCATTAAAATTTTTGTTAATGTGTTGGAGGGTGTGGCGTGCTCAAAAGACGTGAGTAGTACGCAAACAAAAATTTCGCGCCGTGAGCACATTTCAACATAATGTCAGATCTGATATGTAAAAGATCTGGAAGAATGCATGTTGAAACATATTCTTCAATTCAAAATGTTAAATACAAAATGATGAGCAAAGGGCAATCTGCTGTTGAGTATTTTAGAAAAAAAAAAAAAGATTTTTTGCATGATGCAAATAGCAAAATAGCAACACGTGCAAAAATTTAAGGTCATCAAGCAAATGCTACCAGGAGGAATTTGATAGTAAGATAACAGCAATGGAGAAAAAAATAAAGAAATAGCCCCCATCAAAGAAAAAGAGTAATAAAAAAAATTTTTGGAAATGGAGGAAAATAGCAGACTGAAGCATAAAAGAAAGCTTGTACTGTTAGCTCAAAAAGCAAAAAACAATAAGGATTAAAAATAATGTATAAATGAAAAAAGTTTTCACATGGCCATATTTTATAGTTAGGTCCTTTTTACCAAAGTTTATAGTTTAACAAAACTTACTACGCAATTCAATTTTTCTTCTATTAATTTTTTTTTACATAATAATTTTACGATATTTTTTATATCTCAAGTATTTTTTGTATAAATTTATTCATTTTATTGTTCAATTAATCATACTTATTTTACTTCTCGGTATTTATGTTTGGCATGATTCATTATTTGTGAAGTTCAGCTTTTTCTGTTCCAAGCCTGTGTCATGTCTGTATTTGTAAATGTTTATTTAAATTAAAAGGAGGAATCTTTCATTAATTATACACAATTTGATTTTCTCATAATCTTTAATCATTTGTAACTTAAATAAATGAGATTGTTGCAAACTTTTTCTTCAGGAGCTGGTAGACCTGAAGCACGCTCATACAAAATTGAAAAAGGTTTTGCAAGATAAGTCGACGGAATTGGCTCACGCCTTGCGCCGATCAGAGCAATATGAAGCTGAAGTGAAAAAGCTCAGGGGAAGGATAGAGGAACTGAAGAAAGAACTGGCATCTGCGGAGGATGAAGTGAGGAAATTGGCATTTTTTTTGTTTTAGCCTTGATTAGCATATTCATTTTTCGTGCATTTTTACTTTCTCGTATACAAAGTATACAAAGAGAAAGTATTGTAATCCTCAAAAAATTCAAACTCGAGATTTTGATGAATCTCTACGTTTTAGACCTCCCTGAGTCCGAAAAACACAATTTTGGAATTGTGTCTGTCTGTCTGTGAACACGATAACTCGAAAACTATTAGAGCTATGGGGGATGAAATTTGGTATCTGGTCTTTAAACAGAATTTGTAGGTTTCTATCAACTTTTGGACAAAATCCATCAACGGGAAGTCTGTGTGTTTGTTCGAGGTCATGCAAACGCTATAACTCAACAACTTGAAAAGCCAGATGGATAAAATTTGGTACACAGTTTTATCATCATGAATGTAGGTCCGTATAAAATTTTGGGCCAAATCCGTCGACGGGCTGACTGACTGTCAGTCTGTATAATAGCATACTTGTTCAACTCCATGTGCATGTGTAAATGCTGGTGCAAAGAAGGGACACTCCGAAAACTTGGCAGTTTGCCAAAAACCATTTATGGCGGCGAGATTTTGTAAGGAAGCAAACATTTAGGGCGTCTCGTTTTACTTGCGTATTGGAAGCAATCTCTGCGCATGCACAAGCTATTCAACGAGCAAGCTATTCTCGAGCAAGCATTGCTTGAGTTTGATAAAAAAATAAATATTGCGAAGTTTTAATACATACGTATCTTTTTGAATATGATTCCTCACCTCAATATTTTACTATCACTATAATCAACAATGAAAAACCTTCTGATAGTCATTGCATTCTGGGTTACAGTTGGTTCGAACTTTTTATCAACGCAGGGGGAAGGGAAATGACAAATGTTTGAAAAGTATAAGAGAAAGTTTAGGGGAGGCCACTCCCGCTGGTTTCAGCTAGCTTTCTTGGACTCTGTAGGGTTTATTTTTATAATTTCCTTGTTGTAGGCAGCTGAAATAAAATATTAATTTAGTTTTTTTTTCAAAAAGTGGGTCCGACTGCCGCTCCTCCGATTGGCCACCACTGGGTTGGGCTTTCCACCCACTCTGTCCTCTAGATTTAAAACAGATGTATGGAGGTGACCACACCCAAAGGGTTTAGAGTATTTTAAAGTTCAGCTGGAAACATATGCAGGTTCATTGAACACTGAGAAACAAAATGTGATATTCAGATTAAAATATAAATGATAGAGTTGGCCAAACCACAGTAAGAACAGACAAGGACACATTCTCCAACTAGCTGTATAATGTGTGTGACTGATGCAGATACAAATCTTCTTAACATATGCATCATGGTCTTCTGAAACAGCCTTCTTACTGTCCTACCGCCAGGAGAAAAACTCCATACACACCGGTGGCGGTCGTTATGGAAACAGGACGTTCCACTGCATTTTGGGGGTGAAAGAAAGGGCTTTATTTCATTTGGCGCAGATAGTACCAACGAAGTCTCATTTCGCTTTGTACTTCGGTCGAAAACGGATTCCTCGCCTAATGAAGTGTTCTTAGTTTGTCAAATGTTGCGGTTGATTTTATACCTGCTTCCCTCGTTTCTTCGACTTGTCTACTTAAGGCAACCCTCTTCAGGGTTTTTCTCGTGGCGTTAGGATAGTAATTATGGTTTGTGTGATGGAGTGCAGTTCTGCCTTTACCAAATCTCTTGCCATATTGTGTAATTATGTTGTTTTATAATATTATTGTTTCATAATATAATTATATATATTGCGTAATTATGTTGTTGTTTCAGTAATGCCAGAGGAAGGAACATCTAATAGGAAAGGTACTGAAGCCATGGTGTATGGATGGCAGTATTACATGTGATCAGGGCTATTTTATCAAGTAGACAAAGTAAAGGCCCTGCAACTTTGAGTGTGTGTGTGTGGGGGGGGGCGGTCCTTGAGATTCTTTTTGCACTATGTTTAGGATAATTTTTGTACTTTCATTTGATTTATGCGGGTTGCGTACTCAGACTTATTCAAATTAAAATAAATTATTGTTTAACTTTTGGAACATCATTCTTAGAATTTTCCCCATGTTTCCAAATTTGCTTGCAAATCAGCATGCCACATTTTTTTTTCAGTTGGTTGACTGACCAATAGTTCAGGAGTCGGCAAACTTTTTATTAGAATAGATATTTAGATTGTGTTAAAAAAAGTTTGCGATTTCATTACGATTTTGCTTATTATTACTTTTAAATCATTATTTTTTTTTTATGTGTGGGGTACTGAAATAAACTCTCTTGAAGATGGCTGGCAATTAAATGTTTTGTTATTTCATTTTATAATAATTGTTACCAAAAAACTGCTTATATAGTGATTAAATTAAAATCAATAAAAAATATCTGGTTTTGCAAGTTGAGGAGGGAAAGGAAGCCCTGTGGGCCCCATACTGTTTAATCCGGCACTTCATGCGATACTTCATAATATTGAGAAGTTTTATAAGGAATACAGAAAAATGCTAGTAATACGTGAAAACAATACATACAATAATACATGAAAATCGAATATTAAATTTTTTCAAATATGATGAAAAAACATCATGAATTGGTTTAGTTTATTGTCTAGACATAGAATCTTCAAATAAATAAATAAATGAAAAAAACCTTGCCTTATTCCGAGGGGGGTCACCCCCCTTTGGGGTCACCCTCTTAGATACAGCCACCTTGATATTCTCAAAAAATATTGTTGAATCGTACAGAAAATCACAAATTAAAACTTCAAGAATATTGGAGGAAAATTTTCGAGTTAATTTTCTAAAATTGTAAATGTCCGGAACTGAAAATAATTCCTATCTCTGAGTTGAGGAATTTTCCCAAACTTTATTTCTAATAATTCTTATTTCGAAATGAAATTTCATAAGGCTGCTATATACACTCTAAAAGGAGTACTATTAGCCCTATCCTAAACCTATTATTTTCCATTTATAGTTGAATTTAACGGTTGATAAGTGAGTGAAGTTAGGTGTGCGATCAGCTGGCACACTGCACCACAAAGGGTTAAGTGGATTGCTGCTTTTCAAATTTATGACTAAAACAGCAGTGTTTTAATACATAAAGTAAGATTATGTATGCCATCTGTTATATTATAACTTGTTGATTATTCAGTGATTAGTATTAAGCTTCACTGGAAAAAATATTTGACTTTTGTGATATATCTGTTGTATGTTATCCGTTTCCATTTTGTAGGTTGATGCTGCCACAAATAATATTAGGAAGCTTCAAAGAACCAATGATGAATTGCAAGAACAGATAGAAAGCTTGCAAGTTCAAGTTGAACACTTGCAGTCTAGGTATTTAGTGAGCACTTGCAGTCTTTTCGTTGATAACTTGTTTTAATCTTTTTTCTGTTTTGGGATTCTAAATTCTTCTGTTTTCTTTTTCCCATGGCTTTGGTTCTATCTGTGTAGCAAAGAGAAGAACTCAACTAAGATTTCTATGGTTAGTACTAACTATTCTCTTGTTCTTTTATAACAATTTTACCTAACTAACTCAATTTATCAATAACTTTATTTAATTGCAAACATATCATCATATAACTATGAGTAGTTATTAAAAATTGTCTAAATATTGTTTTGCCTTTTTAATTAATACACTAATCATTATTTAGTTCAGTAATATTTTTGGTTATATCTTTTAGTTTATTTTAGAATTTTATCAGTATTTAATTAGTTTAAAATATAAATGTTGTTTTTCTTCTTGAGGGGTCGGAATAGAAGTTTTAATATATAATTTCTCAGACATGTGTCATTAAATGTAAAGGAAGGCTTAGTTATGTATTGTTCCGTGTCACTTCTGAGTAATAAACTATGAATTAGGAACGAGGCTCCATAAAAGCAAGCTATTTATATGTGTAGTTCAGAAAAATGTAGGAAGTTCCAGCATTTTATATTAAGAATGATTGAGAGTGAATTTTTTAAAGATTAAAAATTTACAATGACAAAAATACTGATTACTATTAATAAACAGTATTGCAGCCAAGATCGGGGCAGGGAACCTTTTTGCACTGAAAGACCTCATTAAACTTCGGCAGTAGGGCAAAAGACAGCATAAGCAGAATCTTAAGGATTATGGTTCTGTAATTATTATTATATTGCAGACAAATATATTATTTCAATGCAAATTGTAAATAGGCCGCAGGTTTCCCGTCCCTGGCCAACATAACAGTATGCTGCTTTTACTTTATACTTTTGAAATTCTTCCTCTTGCAGTTTATTTATATCAAATCGTAAACATGAATATAATTTAATCTTGTTCAAAAAAAAAAAAAAATTCTTATTTTATTGTACTCAGTTTGAGAAAAAATATTCCTGTAATTTGGAGTTTTTCCGGAATTTTTTTTATCTTTCATTACATATTCAATATTTGTAAATTTATGATTTAATTTCAAGGGAGGTCTTACAATATTAATATTTAGCAGTAAAGTAAGACTTATTTTAATTAAATATAATTTTCCTCCATTTTCGGTTAAATGTGCCAGTACTTTGTGAAATTTTATTTCAATACACTTTACTGCTTAATGGATTTTAATTTTACTAGATTTTTGTTTCGTGTGTTACCTTGAATTGAAAAAAAATATAAAAACTATGTTTGTAGATACTGAAAAATGAAACTTTCTAAAATTTTTAAATGTTTTAAAATTTTTTTTAATGAAAACTGTGGTAGTTCAGATTTCAATGCTAGATTGTTAGTTGTCTAGATCAGTATTTCCCAACCTTTATTTTCTCCTGTACCCTCTGATGAATTTTTTTAAATTTTATTTTTGATTACCTCCTACTTTCATATTCCCCATCCAACCATCCCTCTGAGAAAAGTTTTATGAATAATGTTAAGGTCTTAAGTTAACTTAAGTGTCAAATGTTTCATATTAACTTGATAACGTTTGTAGAATTTTTTTGATTTTACGTTATATTCCATTTTTATGATAATACTAGATGATGTACCCGGCGTTGTTCGGGATAAAAATATTTCAAGTCTAAGTATTTATAACATTTTAAACTTAATTAAACAGTGTTTTGCAGCAATGTCTTTCTTTGATTTTTGTTTGTCCTCTCCCTTGTTGTCCGACTTCCTCAGCCAGCATCAGAACTCCTCTCATCTTTTTCTCTCCCTAGTTTGGGTCACCTGGCCACGAATCTAGCCGTCCTCGATACTCATTTTTTCTTCCCCATCATTGATTGCTATGGCGTCAACAGAAGCTCTTTCATATCTTGATTTTTATTGGGTACTTTTCCATTAGCCAGGTGCAAGCGAAAAATCGCCAAATAATGTAGAATTCCGCCAAATTTTGGCGACTTGGCTCGCGTTTCGTTCACAATTGGCGGCATTTGCACCCGGCTAACGGAAAAGTACCTTTTATTACAATTATCTGGAGTAAAATTCTCTTCTTTTTAGTGTTTGTGTGACTGATCAGAAAAACACACTTTCAATTTAGGATCATTTAAAAATTTGTGAAAATAAATACATTGAAAAGAGAGAGTAGTTAACGTCAAGGATTGCCTTGAAAACATACTGAAGTATATAAGCTAAATAAAAAAGTTATTTGATTTCCTTATCAGTCTCGTTTTTTGTCTCTCAGCTTTTTAAATTACATGCGGTTCACATGTTTATTTTTCTTGAACTTGCTTGTACTACGACTGTCTTTAATGCATTGTGGCGAGACTTGGGCATTTATAAAATAAGTAATTTTAGAAGTTTAAGAAAAATCACTGACTGGTTAAGTCCTTTCTATAAACTAAATAAAACAATTTTTGGCTGCCACGTTTTCCGTTGTTTAGGACTCAAAAACATCCAATGACCTTACAATTAAATTTGGAGCATTTAAAATTTATTAAAATTAAACGTGAAACGTCGCATTGTAATCAAACTAACGTCATTGGATTAGTTTAGTACCAAAACAAATGAAAACAGCATTGAAATAATTTCACATTTTATGATGAAAGCTAACTTTCAACTATTCGAGTGCAGGATAATTTCAATGCAATTATTTCACAGAACTGAGTTTTATAAAATTATCTTCAATGTGAAGGCAGATATATTCTCATGTCTGGAGTTGCATCATGTTTACTGTGTTATTTGTTCTTAATATATGCGTAAGACAAGAATGGTCTTTCCTCGGATTGAGAGTAGGCTTGTGGACTTGCACAACTTTCATTTGTCGCGTTAAATTGGAGAAACAGAATTCTATAACTTCTTTTTCATTTTAATCCCTTATATTTTGTATTTGCCGCCATTACTAACATTACTTTTGCGTACTGACTAATCAATCACGTACCCCAGCAGTACGCACAGGTAGGAACTAATGGGCTAGGTAATGCTAGATAGCAGTGTTATTGATTCTGCAGAGCTAAGCAACCTATCCTTAGTAATTGAAAAACTGGTGTTTTTCAATTCCTACTAATAGTTCACACTCTCCCTATATATATCTATAATATAAAGCAGAAAATACATGTATCTGTCTGTCTGTCGGTCACAAGAACTCCTCCTAAACGGTGAACCATAGCAACATGAAATTTGCACATGACATTGTAGAGAAAAGTTTTAGGTCAACGGTGCTATTTTCAACTTTCAGAGTTAATTAGTTTTTAAGATATTTAATTAGCTAACGAAAATTAGCCGCTGTTAAGCCTAATATTTAGACGTTTTTTGCTAATAACTTCTGAAATATTTATTAGACAACAATTATTTTTATGCCATTTTAAAGAGCAGAAAATTATCTTTTTCAATGATATTAATTCCATTGCGATAAAGTGTTTACTCTGATTGTTATTAAGGTTTAAAAATATATTTTGAACGCTATTTCTAACGATAATTTTTATTCTTATAGAAATAAATTCAAGCCAAATTACTGTTTCGCGCTCAGGCTTTTGCCAGTGTTAAACTTAATAAAAGAAAATTGTTTTCTTTGAGCATAGACAACAAAGTAGACTTTTCACTTCCGGTTTCCGGTAGTCGTATCATTGACAGCTTTTAATACGGTTACACAGTGATCCAATGACGTTAGCGAATTGTTCTCTCGATGTTTTGTTTAATTTTCACAAATTTTTAACTGATCCTAATGAGTGTGTGTGTTAGTCCGGTTCCTATCGTAGGAAGATGGAAAAGGAATGGGGGAAAAAAGATGTTCTAGCGGTCTATCTGTTGCAAGAATTCCTCTTAAACGGAGAAGAGTCTTGACATGAAATTTCCACGTGCCATTCTGGGGTCCGTTCTTAGATTAATTCTACTTTTTCAAATTTTAAAAAATTACTTCCTAAGATATTAAATTAAATAACGAAAACTAAGCCAAGTTTCGGTATTTTATCTCAGTGTTTCGTCAATAATTTCAGAAAAAATATATTGAAATGTAGGTTATTTACATACCATCTTAAAGAGCAGAAAATTATCCTTTAAATGTTTTGAAATTAAATTTTATTTGTTCTTTTTCTTAATTTAATAAACATTTCAAATTTATACACAATTTGTAACAATGTTTTCTATTATTGTAATAAAATTCAAACCATTGATCGTTTTATCAAATCCTTCATTCCAGTATTTTTACCATTGTGAAAGTTATGATAAAAATATTGTTTCTTTGAATATTAACAGAAAGGCAGAAATTTTATTTAGCTTCTATTTCGTAGTATATACCTGTTTCAGTATGTTTGCACCACAATACAATGATGTTAATTACTCTCTTTCTGCGGTGCTTCATTGCATTTTACAAATTTTATAATGATCATAATGAGATGTATAAAATCCTTCAAGATTGTTGATCGCACTTCCTACCGGAGGGAGAGGGCCTAAGGTGAAAAAGAAAGAACAATAACAGGTTTTTTTCAGGTCAGTGACAAAAACACTTAAGATAAGAGAATTGTTGTCCGGATAATGGCAAAAAAATGGACGGGAGGCTGTCTCTGCGAAACGGCCGCTGGGATTAGGGAGCGTAGACTTAGTTACCTTTCTCAATTGTGACTTTCTGTGTCTAAACTTGTTCTATGTGACTTTGACATATGACCTATGTTCTATGACCTTCCTCAGTTAAATGAAACTAAATCCAACTCAACTCAATTAAATCGATGGAAAGGACAGCTCAATTAAACCAACAATTGTTAATAATAATTAATTAAGGACAGTTATTTAATCGATTACTCAACTGTAACTAAAGTAGCTCTATGTTCTATGCCCTTTGTTAAATGAATTAATCTGAATGAATGAATTAATCTGAAATGAATTAATTATTGATCTGATTGAATGCGTTCGCGCGCGTCGGTTGCTATGACGTCATCAAATTTCGTGATTTTCACCAACCAAAAGTTCCTGCCCAACCCAAGAAAGCTCCAAAAAAATAGACGGGAGGCTGTCTTTGCGAAACGGCCACTAGGATTGAGGGGCGTAGACTTACCTTACTCAATTGTGACTAAAGTAGCTGTATGTGAATGCTAATTCTATAGTCTATAGTGGCTAATTGTCTACTGTGAATATGTGACTCTATCTATGTAAAATTCTTCGGGATTTTCACCAACTTTGCAAATTGACTGTGACTAAACCATAATTACAAATTCTAAAATTATTTTTGCAATCTTCAATGTCTACCTTTCTCTGTTACATGAATCTAAAATCAACTCTCTATGTTATTTGGTTGCGGAGCCAAAAGCGTTTAAAAATATCACAAAAAGCTTTTATAATTTTCTCCTTTAATTTTTCACAACATTAGACCACTATGAAGAGACGCAAGTCTATGTCAAAATACAAAATATAAAAGAGTTTCTGCTGTTGCTGTAGCAATGATGGGGAGGGGAAAATAGAGTACGAACGACTACGAGATTCTTGCCAGGTGGTTGAAACTAAGGAGAGAAAAAGAAGAATGGTGTTTCACTGCTGGTCCAAAGGGTCAGTTGATTAACGAAAATTAACGAAAGACGGTCCCGCAAAAAGCACGTTTAGTAAATTGAAAGTGTTATAAGTACTTGGACTTGAAAATATTTTTTTATCCCGAGCTACGCCGGGCATATCAGCTAGTATATTTATATATCTTCTTCAAATTTTGCAATCGATTTTAAACTAACTTCCCGATGAGCTGAAGACTTGAAAGTTTAAACATAGCTCACAACTAGATGACAATGCAATATCAATTCGCTTTCTTGTCTGTCATTTCATAACATTTTTCATTATATCTCGAATCACTTAAGTAGGAATTGACTTAAATTTTTTTTATTTTTATATTACTTGTTTTCTTCTTCTTTTCTCATTCTCTTTTATTGTTTTCTATGGCTTTATTTTATTTGATATTTACATGGCTTCCTGTATTTTTCTCATTATTTAAATGAATTTCTCTTGTTATAAATAAGTTATTCAGATAAATGTAATTGTTCTCTAGAGCAGGGATTCCCAACCTTCTTTCCTTCGCGTACCCCTCGATTAGTCTTTTTATTTTCGCGTACCCCCTACTTTCATAACCCTCCGTTCCAACCATCCGTCTATACAAAGAAGTTTTCTATCAATAATATTAAGGTCTTAGGTAAGCTTAAGGGTCAAATGACTGGAATTTATATCATTTTAAAGACTTATTTTTGATTTGGCATTTTATTCCACTTTTACGGTACAGTGAAACCTCTTCGAACGGCCAATTTTTCGTGGCACGGATTTTCGGCCCATAGACCTAATGTTAAAATAACCCCTAGCAGCGGCCACCCAACCCTTCTGAATGGCCGCCGGGTGGGTTTGCCCATCCCATTTGACAAACGTATAGGTTAGAGATTTACTTTTTAAACTGAAAAACAAAATGTTTTTTTCCGAGAAGGGTAAAAACTTAAAACAGTCACAAATTTTATCCTTTTTTCAAAAAAATGTAAAAAATTATTAAATAAAGTACTCTTTTCTCTTTAGATAAGTCTCAAACTTCATTTTAAATAAGAAATATGTGTCAGACTTGTTTATATTATGTATTATAGCAATTATCTTGTAATTGTAACGAAAATCCTTCAGAGCGGCCAATTTTTCTCGGAACAGAGGGGTGGCCGCTCAGAGAGATTTCACTGTAGTATTATTTCAACGTCAAAACGCATGAAATCAGTATTGTAATAATTCTCATTAACTTATAAGAATAGCTAAAAATTACACTTCCTTTTGCCTTCTTTTTTACTTATTTTGAGGGTAGGTTTAGGACTTGCACCACTTTCACTTTTTACACAAAGTTGGAGAAACAATATTCTGTAACATTTTTAAATCCTTATTTTTTCTTGTGTCCGCCATTACCAACTCTGAGTTCCCATACCCCCAAATGATCCTCTGTGTACCCCTGGGGGTACGTGTACCACAGGTTGGGAACCTTTGCTCTAGAGAAAAAAAAATAAAGATATTTCGGAGTATACTTTTAAACCGGCACTCCTGCATTAACTGGAAGAGAGCAGATTAATCAGACATTAAAAAGCCTACTTATTGATGCTGCTAAAATACAGAAAATTTTACATGAATCTGACACTGAATGCAAAAGTGGGGGCTTAATAGATGTTAAAAGACAATTTTTGGGATATCTTTTGCAGCACTGCTTGTTTCAGAGCTACAGTGGCGAATCCAGGGGAGGGGGAGGGGGCTATGGGGCTGCAGCCCCTCCCAGAGCTAACCCAGAATTCTTGATGTCTTTAAAATCACTAAAACTGTTTGTTCTTAATTTCCTTTTCTTTAAAAAAATAATAAATGACATGACAACATTGCTTTCTGGCTTGACAGGCTCGAAAAGTTTTCTACTTTTCTAGTCATTTCACTTGTACTTGTAGCGTTGACAGGGTCGAAAACATTTTTTGGCTACTTATTTCGCAGTGTTTTTTATTAAATTCAGACGTGGCGCATTTCCGCGGGAATGCGGATTTCAGCTTTTTCGGCATCAGATTTTATCATTCTTAATTTTCTTTTATATAATAATTCCACAATACTTCTAAAATCTCGAGCACTTTTTGTAGAAATTTATTCGTTTTATTGGTTCAATTAATCATACTTATTTTATTTCTCGGTGTTTATGTTTGGAACAATTCATTATTTATGAAGTTCAGCTTTTTTTGTTCCTGGCCTGTGTCATATCTGTAAATTATCAAAAGTATTGTAGTGTTCTTTATGATTCTTATTGTCAGGAGAGGAACGTCTGTAAAGTTAAAGTGTTTCGGTTTCCATAAGCCATGAGGTTTGACATTCGTCATGATGATACAAAATTTTTATGACCTCAGCCCCTCCCAGACCAAAATCCTTGATTCGCCACTGCAGAGCTATGTTATATTAATTTCGAGGGAGCTCTGGATTTTGTTGTATTTTTTTTTGATTTATTGCTTATAATTTTGCAGGTTGAAGAACTCAACAAGCCATGCTCTACTGACACGCCATGCTAACAGCACTTTTGCTCAGGTGGATCCCATGAGTGAAGATGATAATTTAGATTTCTAGCCAGAGTGAATGAGGCCAACTCTTTACTTTGAACATTTCCAGAACAAGCAGAATCTCGGAGCAACTGCACATTCTTAGTCCTTAAAAGTGTTTACCAGGTAAATAGATACTGAGAACAGGATAAGTTAACATTGCTGTTTAGTTTGATTAGGCTGCATTTTCATTCTTGAGCAATATTAACAGATATTCCCAGTTGTCTGACATAGATCTGAACAATTGACTACCTTCACAATCTACTCCTGGGAATGTCATGAATTGCTGCAAAGGACTCTTGAATATATTTTTTTTTAAGTTTGAAAGAATTTGCTGATGAAGTTTGTCTGGAAGGGGAAAAAAATCGTGTTTTATAGACAAAATAACTGCTTCTGGAAAGTTCTAAATGGAAAGAAATATGAGTATTTTTTAATTTTTGAGGTTGATTTTATACCTAATAGAAAAACTAAAAGCTTGTAATCTCACAAGAATCTATTCGCTGAAGTAGATGTCCTGTTTAAAAAATCATTTTTATATATCAGGTTTATTCATTAACTCATTAAAGTTAATATATAGAAATGAATAAGGTTTCATCTTTTTTTTTTGCTTGGAAACATTTTGAAATATATAACGAATATATGAAGTTTTTAAGAAATTCTAATAGACTACTAGAGAGAGTGTTGGACAGACTAGAAAGCTACTAGTTGTTGACAAGTTGGTTGTTGAGTTTAGTTTAGTTATATTAGCATCCTGTTTTGAAGCAATACAAGGCCTATGTTGGGATGGATCTCATAATTTTGAACTGCGGTAAGATAACAAGGATGACACCTGAGCTGGCACCCCCTCTGCAAACTTCCGTACCATACTAGTGGGAGGATGTTTGGCCATTATGTATGATTTAGTGTGCAACAGGATCCAAACACAGCAGATCTTCAGTGGAATTGGGTTGCAAGTATGCAACCCTCTGAGTTGGAGGTTGAGATACTAGAGTGAAGAGACAAATATCGTGAGCTTTTCAAAGTCTAGCATTTTGACCATCACCTTTTATATGTAAATTTTCATAGTTATTTCTAAATTTCACTGATTTTTAAAAATTTAATTACAGTAGAGTCTACCTACAACGAAGTCTCCCTACAGTGAATTTCTCCCTATAACGAAATTTTTAATCAGAAAGTTAAATAACATTCAAAATATTCTCCATATAACGAAGTGGTTGTCTCCCTATAACGAATTTTTTCAGGCCTTTATCTTTTCGATTTTTGTCATTTTTGAAGAAAGTTGCTAATTTCTGTGCACACAAATCGCTCACACGTGCCTGTTTCTGGAACCACATACATGGTTCATTTCAGCGATAACACATAACAATAGAATGCTATGTGAAGGGTAATGCAGTTGTGGGGACCTGGGTTTCTACAGAGGGAGCAACATTTCTACGGGTCAAGATTCCAAGAATCGGGGTGGAGTGGGGGTGGAAATAGCAAATGGATGTGACAATACGCTTTTTATGTTTATCCGTACTAGTACGTATTATTCTCTAAATTGGTGAATTGTCTTCACTTTTGAGCATTTTATTTATACAATAAAAATTAGTATAATTTTAACAAATTTATAATAAATATTGCTTCATTTTTAATTGAAAGTCATAATTAAATATTTTTGAACTTATTGCACATATTAAAAGGTTTGTAACATTTACTTAAATAAACTGCAAAAATCTATAATCTCCATATAACGAAATTTTCTCTATAGCGAATTTTTCAACTGGAACCAAACGATTTCGTTATAGGGAGATTCCACTTTATTTTTAAATCTCAAAAGAGTTAGGAAAATGCTATCATTAACATTTTTTTTTTCATGAATGACTCATTGAATCAGATAAACCTGTGTATCATTTGGCTTTTAATTTGATCCATATTAATTAGAAGAAATTGTATTTTCAATTTTTGGAGCATAGTATTCTGGAAGAAGTACCTCAGCAAACTCTAATTTGCATACTATTTGGAAGATATAGATGCTTTGCTGTTTATGTCATTATTAGTGAGCTGAAATCTGAGAATTATACATGTGAAATAAATATAGAAATATTTCTGTGGAAGTTTCATTATTTAAAAAAATAATTTGTGTATAAATTTTACCAAGGGTTCAGATTCAATATCTATTAAGTAGAGGGCTCTATCCCCAGCTGGCTAATGCTCACCAACCCCCAGGTTTCGTTTCACTCGCTGTAATGAGAGCACTGTGCATCCTACCAGAAACACGTTTATGGTTGAGCTGAATAGATTTGCTTTAACTTATATCAGCACAGAATAAATGTGTTGGCAAGGTATTTTTCTTGTTTTCATTTAGAAGCCAAATACTAAACTAGCTAAGAAAATGATAAGATATGAGAACACAATGCCATATTCACGCCAACTGCTTAAAAGCTCGCCAAAAATAAAGGGAAAATTATTTCAGGATTACCACATTTGGCAAATAATTCCCCAAAAGAAATTCTATTTTGGCAACCACACTGCATTTTTCACTCAGTATTTTGAATCAAATTATTTTCCTTTTTCTTGAATCAGGGTTCGTACTGCTCCTGAAAAACTCCTGAATTTTGCTTTTTCTTTCTAAGGGCCCTGAAAACTCCTGAAAATTGTGTTTTTTTATCCTAATATTTCTTTTTGTCTCCTGAAAAATTACAATCGAAGAGCAAAAGATAGAATTATCATAAAACATAGAAATATGACAATTCCATTTTTCCTTATTGATAGAAAGTCGCTGGAATCCGGAATTCTTACTTCTGACCTTCGCCGAAAGAGTCTACCGCGCATGTTCCGAGTCACCGCAATCGGGAAAGATGGGAGAATTGATATTTAGTATACTTTTTTGCCGATTTTATAAAAATTGTCCACACTCTTATAATACTTAATTGTCCATATCCCCCTACAATTGATCTTTTTTTCATGTTATCTCCTGAATTTTCTGTACTGTACTCCTGAAAAAATCCTTAGAAACTCCTGAATTTTAGTATCATATTTACAGTATGAACCCTGCTGAATGCCTTTCAAAACTTTCTTAATTTGATGAATTTGCTCGTTGAATTTGTCATCTTTCATTGTTTTCGTAATATTTAACAGCATGGTTGAGATTCACTTTTAACTCAATTAAAAGAAGGTCAAACCAAACTGCACTTGTTGATTTACATTTGGAAAGAGAACTGGCGTGAACCATCATTTGCTGTAGATGTTGCCAAATCCTAAAGTTAAAGTAACGTGTTTTTCTGGAAGTCCCGCAAGAGAAATATTTATATAGATTGTCTTGGTATTGCACTTTGAATGACTGAGAATGTGTATGAATCTCAGTTTAAGGAAGATCTTGACGGTGAAGAGCTGGTTTTAATTAAAAGGTGAAAAACAATTTTTATAAATGGTGAAACCATTTACTTGTACTAAAGAACTGAAAAGAAAGTTTTTTTGTGTATATAAATGTATCAATCTTTTATTATTTTGATGTTAGTAAGAAGATATGTTATGTTTTTTGTAACTAAGTCTTGTATATGCAACCATGGCAGCTTATGAATGTATATAATTTATTAAATAACATTTACCATTTGCATTAATGATTCTTGAAATGTGTAGTGTTGCTTTGAGCAAGCTAAAAATAACTAATTATCTCTTTTTCTCAGCTATCATTAATGAAATTTGTCTTTTTAATAAGAAAAATTTGTCCATTGTATTATGATGCTATATTCAGATTTGCGAAGTAGTTTTAGAGGAAAAACTTTTTTTTAAGGCAATCAAAGCAGTTGCTTATTTCACAAAAAGCAGCTTGGATAAAAATCTATGGCCTTCAAATCATTTTACATTTTTAAGCTGTTACTACAAATTTCACTTATAAAAGACCCAATCTTTTATACCTGAATCTTTTCCATTTATCAAAATACTTTTATAATCTGATATTTTCTGTCTATCAGAAGATGACTAGCAATAGAGTGGTAATTATGATTCTTGCTCTATTGATCACAATGCTGTGTAGAATAGCCAACATTGGTTCATAAGAGTTAGCATGTTGCTTTACATTGTAGATTTGATTGTGTTAGAGTATGGGTGTAAGGCAATTTTTGTTAAAATTCTTAATTTTTCAGTTGGTTTTTGCTAATATTAGGTTATTTATAATTTTAAGAAACTTTGAATTATTTCACATTTTTTTGAAATGTGAAACATACATTTTTTTATAGTTTGTTGTGGAGGTTTTTGTATGTGTGCGTTAGTCTTGAATTCTGAAATTTTTTAATCATTATTCAAAGTAAATCTTATAGTTAAATTAATTACAAAGCAGCAAGCATTTCTATGTTTTGTATAATATGTAAACAACTTGAATAAGAACGTGTGTGGACATCCATACAAGAAAAGAAATGTAGTAATTGCTATTTCTATGTATTTTTTCCCTATTAAGTTCACGAGTTATGTACTATATATTTATACGGTTATTTTTGGATAGTTTTGATGCTTTTCAGTTTAGAAGTTATGTAATAAATTAAGAGAATGTAAAAATACATAATGATTGTTTTCTAATATCCATATTAAGTTGATGACTTAAATGATTAACTTGCCCGGCGGAGGGTTGTTGTTGCTAAACAATACACTGATAAGCATGATTTACTTATATGCTTAGGTGGAGAGAAAAAACCTTAAAAACAATGCAATCATTTTAATTTTATGTTGTGAAAGGGTTCATATATGCTCAATTTATTCCTTAAAATGTTAATAATGCTTTCATTTTTGAATTAAGCTGTGCGAAAATAGTTGAGGTTTTTGATTTTTCTGTTCTGCTAAGAAGAAGAAGAGAAAAAGAAAAAAAAAAGATAAATTCCGAATATGTTGATATTTGAGGCAGTGAGAGAATTTCCATGGTAAAAATTTAATTTTCATCCTTTTATGTTATTAAAAAACAAAAAAAAGCATTCAGGTTTGTGAAAAGTACCACATTTTGAATGTGGAAAGAATTTTATTAAATTAAAATTCTCCTGTTCCCTATACCATTCATATGAATGAAAGGAAATATTGCCTTTATCATAGGAAGTGTTCCTATAAAATTTCGTCCAGTTCACATTCTCTGAACTTTCTATCTGAAAATGATGTAAAATTTGGATAAAAGGATTAAAACATAAAAGAATTATTTCATACTGGAATGAATGGTCCGCATGCATGTGCCAAATATATGTTAGTGTGTCTGTATGTGAGGATTTCTGTTTATATACTTATGTTTCTTTTTTTCCTTTGTTAAAGAACAAACTTAGTCAAGAAACAAACTAAGAGTTGTATTGTTTTACCTATCGCTAGAAAGGCATCTGATTTTTTGTTTTCTTTGGAACGTGCTTAATTTATTAACTTTTCTCTGTTTTTGTATTATAAATTGCTGTAAGCATTTTAGATCAGTTAACTTGACTGATGACGTGTGATTAATCAAAGTACAAGCTTTCCGTTTTATTTATGAATGTTAAAAAAATTTAAGAGGTTATTCATTAAGAACTGTATGGGAAGTATACAGCTTAGATTTTTTTTTATATTTAAGATGTGAATTTTATGTTTTATTTAATATTGTAATTGAATAATTTGTAAATCAGTTTCTAAAAATAAAACGATTTGTATGAATTTGTTTACTAGTGTTTTTATTGGACATCTAACGAATGAAAAAGATACAAAAATATAAATGTAGTAATGAACAGTTTAAGTTGTAGAAAGTTTCTAATGAACCGAAATGATTGAAATAATACTTGACTGAGCACATAACTCAAACTTTTTCATTTAAAAAAATAAATTTTTCTAGTTTCATTTTAGTTGTAGGACAAACTACAAATCAATCATTTAAAAAACATGTAGAGATTTTATGTCTGTTAATAGAAAAAATTTATACTTTATTTTTCAGTCTTGTGGATTTTAAAGAGGAAGGTGAAGCATATTGACATGATTAATAACACAAATCTTGTTTCTACCATCAGAGTTATTTAAATTCTGCATTTCACAAACAATATAAATTATGTAGTATTTTTCTTGCAGATTATTATGAATTCCTAGGTATTTCAAGAATTAACATTACTGTATTGGCCGAAATTTATGACATTTTGCAATTTTAATTTTTTCCTGTATAGTTTTCTATTCTTACATTGATACTTTACCGAGTTAAATATCAAAAACAGCAATCAAGAATTTATAGCAGAATTCAAGTTTATGTTATGCAATAGCACTTCTTTCTATTCATGCAGCAAGTGCTTGATCTGTAACTGGTCAGAGAACTTTAAATACATATCTACAATAATAGCCTTCTTTCACATGATACACAATTATTTGCATTTACTAAGAAATAGAATTTAAATTGTCATTTCCTGCTTACACAAGTGCCCAGAATTTTGGTTACCACCGATATACTATTTCAAGTGTGGCGAAGCAAGTTATAGCTACTTTACCTTTGATGTATCACAATAGGTGCATATTTTTATAAAGGTTAAGTATTCAGCCATACTGAATATCATTATTAAAATATTTTTAATAATGGAATTCTTATAAAAGATTCAGTTGCATGCTAAAAACTGATAGTTAATTAAAAGGTGAAGTCCATGTGAGAAAACGGGAATTATTTTCTGAAAAATATGCAATGCAAATATGTCAAGACTGCTAAGCAGGAAAAGACAATCTATACTGCACAAAAGCAAAGAAATGAATCCTTTTCCCTTGGTAGGAATAAAAGAAATTTACAGCTTTAATTTTGGTATTATCTTTGAACAGTTTATTTTAATGTGATGTGCTCATGAACCGATATATTCACTTTGTTATTTAAAGGCTCATTTTCCAAAATGAAAAATTTATCTAATAATTAACCTAATAACAGGATTAAAAAGGGGCAATGTTTCGATTTTTACCGTTCGATTACTTTTATCAGAACTATTATAGAATTAAGGTTTTATCAGTAAAATTTCTTTTGAAGAACCAATAATAGAAGTCCATTTTTTATTATTGCTAAGTCATACATAAATTTTCAATCCTAAAATACTAAGCACTACTGTTAAGCACAAACACTATTAGTGGGGGAAAAAAAATCAGCACAAAAATATTTTTCAACCGGAGAGAAAAACAAAGCAAACTTGTGCAAAAACAGGTCTTCCCACTCTTCCATTTGGATGCAAAAGTGTAAAATCTAAGACTTTTCTCTCCCTTAAAAATAATTTCTCAAATACACAGGATGGCCTATGAAGTTCATTCTCACCGCCTTAAATTTGCAATGCTGACAATTATGAAATGATGCCTTAGTATTGTAAAGTGGCATTCGAGATGCAGCATGTAGTGGCAAAATACTGCCTTCATCTACAAAACACATCCGGGTTTGAGGTTCTCATGCTGCACATTTTTGAGAAGCAAATAATTAGCGAAGCTTTGAGTATCTCTAGCACAGTATTGGAATTCTGTGGGGCTACCTCAAAGAGCAGGTGTACGAGACACTTTGGACAATCTGGTAGGCTCTTCAACATATACCGATGTTTGTGTCATTCATCACTTGAAATATGGCAATATATACAGTGAAAGGATTCTATCCAAAATCCGGAGGTGTATTGTGGCTAATTGAGTACCAATGGTAAGCAGTGGCGAATCCAGGGGAGGGGCTTTCGGGCTACAGCCCCCCCCAGAGCTAAGCCATAAATCTTGATTTTATTTAAAATCACTACAACTGTTTGCTCTTAATTTCACTTGTTAAAAAAATAATAATAATAACCGGACAACATTGCTTTCTGGCGTGACAGGATCGAAAATTTTCCTACTTTTCTAGTCATTCCACTTGCAGCGTTGACGCGATTGAAGGCATTTTTTGGCTGGTAACTTCATCGCATTTTTTCTTAAATTATGGAAAGTATTGTACTGTTTTTTTATGATTCTTCCTGTTAGGTGAGTAAAGATTGTAAAGTTAAAGTGTTTTGGTTTACATAAGCCATGAGGTTTGAGATTCGTCACGACGATACAAAACTTTTATGACCTCCGGCCCCCGGCGGGGGCGCAGGTGCTGGGTGCGCCACTGTTGGTAAGTATGCATAGTGACTATTCATTTCTCATCCTCAACACATTTTGGGACATAACTTGAGTCGTAAATTGCAAACAGAAAACAAACAAGAATTCTAGGCATTTTATTCTTTAGAATCTTCTTGTAGTAAATTGAATACTGTTCTACATCTTTGTAATTTACTGTCCTCCCACACAGAATTTGAGATCAGCACACTAACTCCGGATTGGGTCGATAGTAGACACTTTTTTAAATGCATAGTTAATTTTTTTAATGCACATGCACCACTTTGATCACTATAGCTGTTGGCAATCAAAGGTTAAGAGGGCGAGAAAGAATTTTAGTCAACATCCAGTATAATAGATGTTTTGACATCAGGGCAAATAACAAATGCCCCTTTTTTAATTTGGAGGATTTCATATTGATAGTGTTTTTGAACACTCTGAAAGTTCCAGGAATTAAGAGTGTACCACTAGTGGCTCTTTGCATAGGTCATTACATACAAGACAGGAAATGTTCAACAAATAATAAAGAAAAAGTTTTTCCAAAACATAATTTATTTTACATAATTTACAATTACGAAAGCAAATTAATGTTGCGGCAAGAAAAATAAGAATAAAAACACATGCGTAACACTTTTTCGAAGTAAATAACAGAATAATAAATGTGTTATAAAACGATATAAACATTGAAAAAGCACAGGAATGCAGTCAAAAGAAGCTGATATAGAATGATATTTCACTTACAGCAATCGGGGAAATTCCCTCCTTCAAATATCATTTCCCAGAATAGGGAGGAAACAGTATATGGCACAGACAATTAATTATATACATATTTTCTACAAAATATTCACAATCATGTAAATCTGAAAGTAATATTACATAACAGTAACATATCAAGATGCTAATTCTCACACAGAATGAAATTATAAGCAATGTTAATTATTAATAGCAATTACAAAAATATAGCATATTTTACTATGGCTATGCTTATGTAATTATCAGTCACTGAGAATATGTAAGTTTTTGTGTGAACTTGGATTTATAACACCCAAGCTTTCGATTAGTTTTACTTTACAGACTTAAATTTGGAAAAAAAATCTGTAATAAAACTTGGGAATTTATTTTTTTCCTCTTATTAATGACTTCAGACTGAAATTCATTGGAGTTCTAAACTTTTTTGTTCAGTTATTTTAGCTGACGCATTTTAAGTACCTTTATTTCTTATACATTTTTCTGTTTATTAACAATTTGATAGCAGATGCAATAAAATGGAATTTAATGCAGTTGTCTGTTATCGTAGATGGATTGAGGTAACGAATTTACTTTTCATGAGTTATTTCAAACACCAAAAGTGTGGATTTCTATAAAAAACTTTTGTTAAATTTACACAGCAGAAACTGGCTTCTTGTATACTTGTTTTCATTTATCACAATAAGGCTACTTTCCAATAGAAAAAGGTATAAGAACTGGTTTTCCGTTAAATGGTTTCATATAAGCTTGAATTTTACAATAAAGTTGTCTACTATTCTATATACGCATACAAGAGATGGATATAAATATCACACATAGTTAAGTACTTTATTAATATAACATACTGGAATAAAATCATTTATTTATAATTGCTAACCTATAAAAACTCAAAAATAGCAATTTTTTTCTTTCTGTAGTCAAACAGTAAAGATACTATGGTACAAAATATTGTGGATTGAAATTTTTCTCATCAAAAATAAAAATATTAGAAATTAATATTTCTCAGGTTGAAAAATTTTCAGTAAAGTGATAGTCTATTTTAGGTACACTAACAATTCAAAATATGAGGTCACTTTCTTTTTCTCAAAAGGGAGGAATATACCTACATTTAGTATTTGCTCTATTTGATTTGAATGAATAAGGATTAAGGAACATTTAATCAAATCATTTAATTATGTATAGAACATTAAATTTCTACACATAGTTATTACTCGAAAACTTCCCTTACATGCAATTTTACTAGCAAAAAAAAATGATGAAATCCCAATAAGACTTGCTCATGGATTTACAATGATTTATGAATTGACAGAATTTTTGAAAATTTATTAAGAATGTGTACACTTATTACAATTCGAATTTTATTTACAATATTTGCTGATCAGCAAAAAGAAATTCCCAAAACATTAAAAAAATATTTTATTTTCAAAAAGGATATAGCAATAAGATGTTTAAAACAATTATTTTTTATTGGAATGTATCATTTTATTCAATTGATTCATATAAGCTGAATGCAAAACTATAGTAGAAAAGTGTGAATGCATAGCATTTGATTGTTTATTTATTTGTTTAAGATAACAGGGTTTTTGACAATATACACTGATTTGCTTGAATAATATGACATGACAAGAATAGGCTTAATAAAATGCAGTTAAAAATATAAAAAAAGAAATGAAATTGTTTGTTACTGAAAATAGTAAAATTTTTCAAAAATATTCATTAAATGCCAGTGATCATGACTTTTTAAATACAGTGAAACCTCTCCACAGTGGCAACCCTCTGTTCCAAAGAAAATTGGCTACTCAGAAGGTTTCATGCTTGGAAGTACAAAATATGTTTTTATAAGCCCCGATTAATTATTTCTGACAAAGTGAATTTTAAGAATCATCAGAGGAAAAAAAAACTTTCTTCAAAAAATTTCTTATTTCTTTTGAGAAAATTATGCAATTTGTGTTTGGTTGGATTTTCCAGCTTTTCCAGAGGTAACTTTTTTTCAATTTTATTTTCTAATAGGAAAAGTCCTAATAATTTTGCTGACAGTTATTGAGGGGTGGGCAATAAATTAATCGATTTTTCCTAAAGTCAGCTGAGATGAAAGTTTCATTTGCTGAGGGTCTCAACCCATATAGGCAGCTTCTTTGTCAGAATCTGAAAGTTCACTTTCCTCTTCACATACAGAAAAGAATGATTAATTGCTATCTGATTTCCTGTGTTGTTTTTGAGTATATATATATTTTTTATTCTTTCCTTAATTTTCTCTTAATAAAAGGTTCGAGCTTCGAAAGATGAAAGGAATGAATTTCATTGAAGTCAATGGGCAATGATTCCGACTGAGTGGCTGTTCCTAATAGTTATATTAATATTATGTCTATGGGCCAAAAGCTCCATGCCAAACAAATGTCGCTGTTTAGAGAGATGGCCGCATAGAGAAGTTTTACTGTATTCAAAATATGACCCCACATAAATTATATATTTGTTATTTTCCTGTAATGCACCCTGTGTTGTTTTTGATACTTAGGTAGTTACTTCTGATTCAGAGATATTAAACACACACACTATTATACATTATTGGCAATATACATATTTAATGACAAAATAACTATATTTACCTAATTTTCTATTAAAAATACAGAATTCACTGAATTAATGTGCTTCGTGGAAGTTTGTTCACAAATGTAAATATTATTACAGTATCTGTTAAGTCCCTCTATTAGAATACAAAATAGGCATGTATGGTTTAATTTGAAAATACCGAGACAAAGTGTTATTTTCGATAATTATTATAGATTGCATTATAACAAGCATTACAACTCAGCTACCATTCAGGAAAATAGCAACTCTTTATAATTAACTATTATACAAATAAAACTAGCAACTAACCTACTAAAGTTTATAAATTATTTTGATTCACAACGAAGTCTAATGCTCAGCTCTGAACATTGACTTTGTACTTTCTTTTCCCACATAGAATAGTTCATAATTCTCAGTAATGCTGAACTACTCATTTCAGGAATACTCAGTAATTATACAACAAACTCAAAGATTCAGCTGCTCTTATTCTTACTTCGGGGCACTGGTCTTTCAAGAGTACAAGCAAAGCTAGAGAAAAAGTGTTCATGAGAAATTTGCACACTGAATATCATATTTTTGAGATGAAGGCGTTTATTTTTGTGCATAGAGTGGAATTAAGTAATATTTAATTAAGATACATGCAATAAATAACATCTATATGTCATACACAAGGTTCCAAAAAATTCACTAATTAATAAAACTGTTACTAATAAGATGGCATATTAAAAGATAAAAACTTGCAAACAAAAATATTTTACAAAAATATGAAACAAACAATTATTAGTTAATTTTCTATTTAAATGACTAATTGTTGCTCATGCTAATGATACCTAAAAAGTGCATTTCTTGGTTAATATTTCACGTTAGAAGAGCTATTTTCAGTTGAATTATAGAAGAAAAACATTAACTCTCATACTTGAATAATTCTCTAAAAGCAATAAAAATATTATATAATTACCTGAACAAACTCTCTCTTTGGCTACAAGATTTTGTTTTTCGACTGGGATATTTCCGAGTAAATAACCTAAAAATTAATGAACATTTAGAAGACATGAAGATCTAAGGAATATAATGAAAATTTTTAAATAACATGTTTATTAATATAATAACTTATATTTTCAGAGCTTCTTGATCTGGGTTACAAATACAAGAGGGGTGGCCCAGAAAAATATTAATGTCTTAAAATCACTTATAGGGTATTTTGATTTCAAACTTTTCAACATTTGTCAGTAAGCTCTTTGCAGGCATAACACAATTTAACATTATTTGATTTTTTATTACCATTCTTAGAGTGCTTTTTTTTACTGACTCAAATTAATTGAAAACGAAAGAGAACACAAGTTTAAGCAGAATTTTAAAAAAGTAAACTATATTTGAATTTCATAAGCAAACCCAAGATCTATTACACATTTTATACAGAAATATAGACAAATCTATATTTTTGAAGATGAATTTGATCTTCTTTTTAAATGAAATGAAGCAACTTTGGTAACTTCACTGCAGATATGAATTGAATTCAAGGATGAAAAACACTTTTTATTCATATTTTAAAAAATGCAATAAAGTCCATTTTACCTAAAAATGCTGTTGCATTACACTGAATAGTAGTAAATGGGCTCTTCAGATAGGACAAACAAGTAGTGGAATAAAATCCTACTTTATCAGGGAAATCTGATATCTGAAACATTTTTTTAAAGAAATTGTGAAACAATTCATTATAAAAAAATAAAATGAAGTTGAAGAGCATAGTTTAAACAGCCACTTACCACAGTCTTTGTAAGGTCATTGATGAAATCACCATAATGCAGATGTGCATCATCCAATAGGTGCTTCTGAAACATATTATTCATTTCATCTGATTCTAAAATGGGACCAAGCAGCCTCAGACTGTACTTGCAAGCCTACAAAATAAACATAAATTTTCATCATAAATAATATAATTGTTCAAATTTTGGTAAAGTAAAACAAGTGTTTTGGTGAATCTGTTTTGTTTAAACTTACATTACCAAAATGAAGTTTTGTTCATTTACACATATTATAAATTTAAACCAAATTCATGGCATCTTTCATCAGTGGCATAACAAAGGCAAGTGGCACCCAGATCAAAATATGAATTTTTTCGTCCTCCCCTCGTCATCAGTGATGACTTAGCTTGATTAAATGGTGCTCGAGGTATGGTACTTTTTCGCACCCCCTCATCTATTTGGCTTTAAAAACTGACATAAATGCATTAATGTTTTTCACCAAAGCGAGAGTTAGTGGTGCTCGAAAAATATAATTTTTTTTATCGCAGACATTATCAGTGGCTTAACAAGCGTAAATGGCACCAGGGGTGTGGTGTTATTTTGACACCCCTCTATCTCAAGTTCTTTTAAAAATGGTATAAACACAGTAATGCCTTGGCTCCATGGTGCTCAGAGCATTTATACCCTCATTGCCCTCCTGGCAATAACACCACCAGAAGTGACCCAAAGTAACTTTACCAAGCGGGCAAGGCAAAAGTACGATGCCCCGTCCCACCACCAACATAAACAAACCTATTTTTCAAAAAATCCACAATGTCTGCAATCTGAATGTCAAACAATTACTTAGAAGTATGCATGTTTGTTGCAAATAGAGCATAATACAGTCAAACCCCATTATAACGAACCCTCAACGGACCGACTAAGAAGTTTGTTTTAACCGAGGTTCGCTGTATTCGTATTTGCAAAAAAAATGTCCTAACATGCTAAGATACTACTTCTATAATAAACTTTTTAATAACATAATATTTTCATTAGTAATTAGGGACAAATAAAGTATAAAATAATTCGCTTGGCAACGTTAGCCATGATCACTGCAAAGTTCACAGAATGACAAGCAATTAAACAAAAATTGCAGAGAAAACACGTGATTGTTCCTAGGTCGTCTGACCAGAAAGTCCCCTCCCCCCTTCCTTGGTTGACACCAGGCCAGCTGTCCACCGGGGAGAGGAGAGGAGATAGAAACTGCAATGAACCTTGCCTATTGTTCCTTTGTCTCACTTATGGGGTTAGCAGCGACTCTGACAAAGGTACAATAGGTGAGGAATGTGGTCTCTGGACCAGAGTATTTCATGCAAAAGGGGTAACTCTTGTATAAATTTGGTTGACTTGAGCACAATTAGTAAAGAATTTTACCTTTGGGCAAGTGAAAAGTTTGAAGTTTTAGAAATTTTCAGTTCGCTATAACTGAGTTTCTAGCATTTGCTGTTCGTTGTAAACGAATTAGAATAAATTAATATGGCTTCAGTTGGGACCATGTAAAAGGTTCGCTGTAACCGAGGGTTCGTTATATCCCGGGTTCGTTATATCCCGGGTTCGCTATATCACGGTTCGACTGTAATATGGCGAGAATTTTTAAGTTTCAACTGTATTTTAGATTATATAGTGGTCTTACTGAAACTAATATAATAAATTTAAAAATATGTGATTTTATTTCTCAAGTCTATATAAACATTTTTTTCCCTTCACAATCCCTCTTTGGCGCAACCCAGGATTTAGGCGCCACAGGCAATTGCTCGGGCCACCTCTGTACACCACTGTCTTTCATTAGATGAATATGTAGAATATTCTCTCCATTTTTAACCAAACAAATCTACAGTCTTGATTAAATAATTTCTACCCACTTTTATCACATGCTTGTCTTCATCATTCAGATGCAAAAGAAGTGGTACTAAATTGCCATGCACTTGCTCAAGAAACTGTTCCTTGGATGGTCCGTTTGCAAATCGAGACAAATTCCCAAACAGAGTAAATGCTGCAGCTCGAACTAACGGTTTCTCCTATATTAAATGTAAAACAACTTAAAGAATTTAATATAATAATATAAAAATCTTAAAGGAAAAATAAACTTTATATCAATTTAAAAATTTCACTTAAAAATTTGTTAGAATTACGCAGAACAAACCTTTTCAAACATAGGCTTTATCCTCAAAGCAATGTTGATTAGTATGTTCCTGACATCCGCTTCTGCCACTTGAGACAAAATGGAAGACAGTCCACTCATTGCTTCTAAAGTAATATTACAACCAGGATCCTCTCTGTCATCCATTCCTGTCATCATTGCCGATAGAATAGTAGTTGAATATCTGTCAATCTGCAAGTACAACAAAAATGATATATCTTCTCATCCAATCAATTTGATGGAAAAGATTATAAAAATTATCTATTCTGTAAAAGAACAGCAATGAATATCTAAAGAGACTAAAAGGTAAGAATATCTAAAAAGACAAAGAATGATAGAAGCAATTTAATTGGTGTGCGCAAGTGCAGCATCATCCAGGAAAAAATTGCTACGTATAAAATAAATACAAATATTAAAAAAAGGGGAATAAAAAGGTGGAAGGGTAAAAAATAATAGTAGACAACGACAAGAAGTAAGAATCGGGTGAATGACTTCATCAGAGGCCAGACATTCATGCAGATTCAAAAGTGGAATAGGTTTTCTGTAGAGGAAAAAGACTTTACTGTCTGAATTTAATATCCTCTTTTGGCCTGAACCTATACCGGAATGTGTAGGAAAGAAAAACATTTACCCACAAAGAAGAAATTAAAGACAATCTCCAGAATAAAGTGTAAAAAGAACAGCATATCAAAGGTTTTAATAATATTCATGGCATAAAGCTAAGAGGAACAAATCATTCTAAATGATGTAAACTGAAAATAAATTACACTGAATAAGAGAGAAAAAAAATTTATATCCTGGGAAATAATGAAAAAATTTAGAATATGTTATGCAACAAAGTGATAAGATTTATGCAACAAACATTTTATTTTATTCCTCTGTCATTACGATAATGATGCAAAATAAAGAAAACTGAGTTGGGAACAAGTGGCAATTGATATTTTTTTTTCTGTAGAAACTAGTAAATTTCTGCATTTGAAGTTCTGCAGATTAAAATTTATTAGACTTCAATATTGTAAAATTTTTGATAATCCATGATAGATTTTGTAAAATTGATATCTAAAGAAACTCATTAAGTCCATCTTAAGCTCAAGTTGAAAGAAAAAAGTACTTTTAGGTATAATTATATATCAAACAGTTCATACACACAATATGCCATTCTTTTAAATTTAGGAAATATCTTAAATTATATATATTTCAGCTCTACAAGATAAGTCAAATGATCTTAGACAAACTTTAGGGGTATGTCAGGCAAATACAAAAGAGTCATTTATATAAAGTAACATGCGGTCGCAAAGACAATAAATTATGCTGCTAAGGGGTGGTGATGTTGTGACAAGCAATTTACTAGCCTGTTGCTTCACTGTCACAAACTGCATTTGTGGTAAATGTGCATAATCGACACCTGTGGGTATCTGAAAACCCACAACCAACAAAATGCACAATAACTATTCAGCATCAATGTTTGAACAGGCATTGTAGGAGATTAATTACTACGACCATACCTGGTGCCAATATGGCCTAGAGGAAAAACCCTATCAGATATTTTGGAGGAAGCATTCCCTTGGTAAGCATTGTCTGTGACAATGTATCCAGTTCTTTTCACTACTAGACTGTCACACCACCTCTTCAAGAAAAAGTTGCATTCCGTATTTGCAATTACATTCTCCAAAATAAAAACAAGTAATATAAAAAAAAAATTAAAGTCAATTCCTACTTAGGTGAACAAAGAAAAATTTTAATTTAGAATTTTTTTTCTCCCATATAAAACTAAAATTAATTAAATTTAATTAATGTATTAATATTTGAGAAAACTGTATTAGCATCAAGTGTCATCCACTACAAGTTTAAAAAAATGTAATTGAACTTGAGTGGATGAATAAAAAGTATTTTATTAACGATTAAATCTTGAAAATTCTCTTTGTCACCAAATTTATCGCCAAATCTGTAATGTTAATAGTTTTCGAGATATAATGAAAAACGTACTGCGCATGCGCAAAAATATGGCTAAAATATGGGGGTGCTTCGATGATTCCATGTGCCATCGATATACCCAAGAACCAAGTCTGTAATGTTAATAGTTTTCGAGATATAATAAAAAACGTATTGCGCATGCATCATGCAAAATATGAAATGACAAGAAAGCAAATTGATATTGCATTGTCATCTAGTTCTGAGCTACGTTTAAAGTTTCAAGTCTCCAGCTCATCGGGAAGTTAGTTTAAAATCGATTGCAAAATTTGAACAAGATATATATAGGGAGAGTGTGAACTAATAGTAGGAATTGAATGACTCATCCATGTATGCATCTGTATCACTGATATATTCTTAAAGTTATTCTGAATTAAAAAAAAAATTACCTGCTCTTTGTCTAACATAGAAATATTTCCAAGCCCAGAAATGCAAAGACGACGAACAACTGGAGATGAGTCTACCAATCTTCCCAACAAACTATTCATCAATGGCTCAGTGAGAGTTTTTCTGCCCTTGTAGCTCTGAGAGAGAAACTCTACGAACAGAGATACAGAAACGATACGGTGTACGTCTACAGAACTGTTCAGCATTGGATTCAAAAAGGTGATCAACTTGGGTACTTGATCTGGACAGCATACACATATGGATCTGTAAATAGAATTTAATTCAAACATTTAAGTGTAAAGTAACAACAATTAAATGAAAGGTTAAATTTCTTAATTTTGCTAATTGTATACTTTTGTAATGCTCATTAATAATGTTTTCTGGAAAATTTGAATGCAAAATAAAAAAAGACCAATGCTATTTACAGAATTTTATACAAAGATTACATAACCCATGCCAACCAGCTCACCCAAAGGGTAGAGTCTGCAAGGATATGCAAAGCTTGTATTTTGGAAATATTTATACGGTACTTTTCCGTTAGCCGGGCGCAAATGTCGCCAAGTGAACCAAGTTGCCAAGAGTGAAGTGATTTTCTGTTAGCCGGGCGCAAATGTTGCCAATTGTGAACAACCAAGAGCGAAGCGATTTTCCGTTAGCCGGGCGCAAATGTCGCCAATTGTGAACCAAAAGCGAGCCAAGTCACCAAGAGAATGGTTGTAAGAAATTTGGCGGAATTCTACATTATTTGGCGATTTTTCGCTTGCGCCTGGCTAACAGAAAAGTACCATTTATATTACTAAGGTGACCAATCATCCTGCTTTAAGGAGGACAGTTCTCATATTGTAAGTTCTGTCCTTTCTCGAGAAGTGTACAATAAATAATGTTACAAAAGTTTTTATTATGCCTTTATCGTATTATAGTGTATTCTGTACTATTGTTGCAATGGATTAAATGTTTCTTTTATTTAAGATATTTTTTTATCTTTAATTTATTTGTGTCCTCCTTTTCATTGGAAAAAAGTCGATCACCTTAATACTACTGTTTTTTGAAACATCAAACACAAGGCTGTCAAACTCAAATACTGTCATAGGCCAAATAAACCAGGTCTAAGTTTATGTGGAACACAAAAATTTCATATTTTTATAGAAATGTAAGTTTATTTCAAAAACACAATATGAAAAAGAACAAGAAAAATTGTAAAGTTAATGTTTTCTTTCTGACTCCTGGCATCTCTTCTCTGCTACCAACTTTCCTACTTCGAGGGACAGCTTGTCCACAAAGATTCATTTTGAAATTGATCCAAAGTGAATGTCAGTAATTCTGGATAAGATAGGAGACTTATTTTACTTTTGGATATTATTTTCTTCGATAAGTGAAAATAATTGCTTGAACAGATAAGTACTTCCACACATGGAAATAATTTCAAACAATAATTTTCAAGAGTTTTTCTAAACCAGGCAGGCAAATATTTCTAAAATTCAGATATTCAACTTCAATGGGGAGCTTCAGTACTTTTTAAAAACGCATGAAAGCAATCCATATTCATAGAAAAAATCATTCTAATTTCAAATATGCAAGTGAAATTTTACATTAAAATTTATTTATTTAAATATTGAATAGCTGAAACGATGATGCAATCCGAAACACACTTCATTGGCTGAGTAGATTTTGACGTCACATGCGCCTTCCTTTACATACCTCTTTCGCTCCTTTTGTACCATGTTTTGATTCCAGGCATTTGTACTGGCTAACATTTCAGAAGTGAAATTCTTGGCTTTTCTACTATTCAACATTTAATTTGATAATGGATATTGGTTTAGCACAAGGTAAATCCAATAATTTGCCAAGGATTTATTTTACAATGATGGCAAAGAAACTGAACACTGGCTCGTAAATTATCTCATAAGAAAAGCTGTTCGTACCTTCCCTTGAATGCATTCAGTAACCAGAACAAAGCTCTATACTATACCACAATAGACTTTGCTTTAGGAAAAATGGGTAGGTTTTCAAAGCTACCCGTTAGTCAGCGATAAATTGAAGAACGGCCTTCATACACTCTAAGGAGACGCCACAATTTATGTTGCACAAGAAAGAATGAGAAGCTTAAAACCTTATTTTACATGATCTGTGAAATTTCAAAATATTAAATAGAATTGAAGTTATGATACCGATCCAAATTCGGTGACTCGCTCCTATATAGTACTTTATAACTACTATATAATTATCATACATAGGCTGTATATGTTATAATTAATAAAAATTATATTTATTGGCATTAACAATATTTTTGTCAAAGAGGTAAAAACCAATTGCTCTGTTAATTTAAACTCTACAGATATGCACTATTAGGTAGATTCCTTATAGGAATACCAGGTAGATTGCTTATAGGAATATCAGAAAGATTCCCAATAGAATATCAGGTAGATTCCTTATAGGAATACTACTCATTGCAGTGGTTCTCATGACACGACTGTGGGAAAATTTCTGAAGATTTTCATCGATCATGGTTCCTATACAGCCACTGGTCCCAATTCGGCAAAACTCTCCAACTCAATTAATTGTTTAATGTTACTAAGAATATTTTCAGAATCTACACATAAATATTCACAGCTTAGTAGTTCTAACGCTGATAAAAATAAAACAGAACTGACCTTCCCAGAGCAGCTACAGCCTCAGGGTATTTATCCTGTTCTTCCATCATAACCCAGTAACCACCTTCATTCATAGATGTAACAATGATATCTTCCTTCACACACAGAAGGAAATTTTTCAGAGTTTCAATCGCAAATCTGTAAAAAGAAGCAAATTAGCTGGAAAGCTTATGGATGATGCAAAATTTTGTTTCTTCATCATATAGTAATATTTTTTCGAACATTAGTTTCATAGCAATTTTAATGCCAAATGTGAGTAATTTTGCAATATTATGAAATTCCATGTAATATAAAAATAAATGAACTTAGAACCAATTAATTTCAACAAGACAAGACATGAAATGATATAAATGCAAAGATACCTATTAATTTCAAAGATATTGAAAAACATTCTTTCTAATTTTAGATAGGAATTATAATATTGAATTTCTAGAATATAATTTAAATAAGTGATGTTTCATTTAATATAACTATAAACACTTTTATATTACTGTTTTTGTAATACATTTTTATAATATCTGAATAACCATGCAAAATAATAAAAAGGAATTTCTTTTAATTTTTTTCCTCAGCAAAATAAAAGAATGTTTTATATAGAATTTTAATACCTCACTGGAGATTGACTAGATGATTTTGGATCGTTTTTCTTTTGTAAAGAAGCTAGACTTTTAACATTATCTGCAGAATAAACTGGGAAAACTGCTCCAACATAAGCTCCTGAGACAATTAAAAGAGAGGAAAATAGTCTATCAAAATGTTCTTTGCTGCAAGTTTCCATCTCGGGTACTTTGAACATTTCTCGTAAGGCACATATAGCCTGCAAATAAGACAAACAGTATATAAAATATATATATTTTTTAAAGCATGGATACATTTTATTGATCTATTAAGCACACAAACAGTAAAAAAAAAATGAAAGGTTATTTTCGGTGTGTGAAAACTCTGAATGTATAATTACATATAATGTAAAATTAAACCATACCTAAAAAAGTTACTTCATTTAAAACATTTATTAATCAATTTCAAAAGAGTAAGAAAATTAAAGCTATATCTCAGAAATCATTTGGGAATTATCGAAGAAACATTCTCATTAACTTTTCAACAAAGGCAATGCTGCATTTAAAATCATCAATAACTACCTTCTCGCATTCTCGATTTTTCATTATTATTATAATTATCTATTTATTTTTTTCCAAATGACTAGCTACAAAAATTTTCTTTGAAAAAACTATATTGATATTCTTTCAGGAAACATTTTTTAAAAATAAAATGTCGTTTTTACAAAATTTCACAAAGTAGAGGAGAGTGGGGCACCTTGAACAATCGACACTTATTCTTTTATTTTTTCACATTAGATGTCACCACAGTACTACAAACTAGAACTAAATATATGATTCATGCCAAAGCATTGTCTATTTCCCTCACTTGCGGCCACTGTAGAAGGTTGTGTTTAAAATCTACATAGGAAAGTAAACTTTTACAGGTAAGATAACAGTTTATTTTCACTTTGATGAATGTGCTTTTAATTAGTTTCTTGTACTGAACAGATTGTAATGTTCCAGATGATGATTTGTATCATAGTTTTAAATTTAAGTGTTACACCATAACTGTGTCAAAGTAAATTCAAAATGGCTGCCAATGGGGGACATTGAACCACAAAAAACAGGGCAGTTAGAACCTATGTTCAACCTGCCCCATTATTAAAGTTGTTTTGTTTAATGTATGGTAGAGAATAATATTTATTTGTTTATTTGATTTATGAATTTTACATTTCAAGACAGACATATATATATAGCCTATTTTATCTAAATAACAAATAAAAACAATAATAATAAATTGAAATACAAAAACATTAAATTTTAAGTCAGTTTAATTCAGATAAATTAAAATTTTTAATTATCAAACCAAAAATTAAATTATTTAAAAATCAATCATCATTTAAATGATGATGTAAATTAAAGCAAAAAAGGGAAAAATTGCTCAAATAGCATTTTAATAATTATAAATATGATGTTTTCACAAAGTTTAAAAATATTATTAATTTTTCATTATTAAATGTGTAAGAGTAGGCTAAAGTTTCAGTTAGAATAAAAAAAACAAACAATTTTTCTGTCATAACCTTTGCTTGTATTGATACAAGGGACTTTTATATTAATTAATCAAGAATAAATAAACTTGGGAGATATGCATCTTAGGTGTTTCAAAACAATAAATGAATACACTTTTGTTGCTAATTAAATTAAAACTAATTTAATAGCTTTTGAATTAATCCAGCTTTTATTTTTTTATCTTCTTAAACGGCTGGTTACACTTTTATTTTATTTATTTTTTTACAGAAAATGGTTCGCAACTACAAGCCAAAGCCTGATTGTGGCAAAGTAGATGTAGCTTAATGAAAACGGCAGTTGAAGAGGTGATGAAAGGCCGTTCAGTTCCACAAAAACATAAAGACCTTTCAATAGATCGTATAACTTTATCTCGGTATGTAAAAAAATATCAGTCTGGCAAAGCTAAGGACGATAATGGGTACTTTTCTGTTAGCCGGGTGCAAATGTCGCCAATTGTGAACCAAACGTGAGCCAAGTCGCCAAGCGAAGCGATTTGGTGCAAATGTCGCCAATTGTGAACCAAACACGAGCCAAGTCGCCAAGAGAATGGTTGTAAGAAATTTGGCGGAATTCTACATTATTTGGCGATTTTTCGTTTGATCCCGGCTAACCGAAAAGTACCCGATAATGACTTCTCTCCTTGTTTTAACACAAGAATGGTTTTCTCAAAACAAGAGGAAGATGGCCTAGAGGAATATATTTTAAAATGCTCCCAAATATTTCACTGAATCAAATATGAATCTGTAAGACAGCTAGCATTTGAATATGCAGTGAAAAAGGAAATAAAAACACCGGACTTGCACAAATCAAATCCTATGGCAGGAAAGGAATGGATGTTTGGCTTTATGAAAACATATAATAGAACACTTTCTCTGAGGGTTCCAGAAGCAACGAGCGCAAGCCTTTAACAGGCAACGTGTGCAAGAGTTCAATGCTAATCCTAAGTGGTCAGTGAAAAAAACATTTAACACTTTTATTAGTTTGTAGTGATATTTCACATGGGTTCAACCTGCCCCTCCTGGAGGTTCAGACTACCCCACCCAAAGGGGCACATTGACCCATTTCATATAATGTTTTCAAAATTAGTTTTCTCTATTTTCTTGATGTAGTAATTAATTGTATTTCTAGTTTTCCTTTACTGATATAATAAAGTTTTTTTTAGAACATAAAATTTTTTATATTTTACATTAGCTTTCAATGCACATGCAATAATATCGAAAGCCTGTTCAAGGTGCCCCACTCTCCCCTATTTGATGACTAACTAATATTCTAAAAATACCAGTTTTTAGATTTTCAATTTATTCGGGCTTTTTGGAATATATATATATATATATGCATTATTGAGTATTTCTGCTTTATACTGCAAAATTTATTTAAGGTGCATATTATTTTTTATTTTGATGCTTACATTTGTTGTCATTCATTTATGTCAATTATTACATGTATTTCATCAACCATCATATTAACTATTTCTTTTTGTATTGCCACAAAGTCTAAATTTTTTTATTATATTTAAATGCCTTTATGGTGATTGGTCCCCATCTCAGATTTTTTTTCTATTACTGTCACTTTCTAAACTTAAACACACATATCGCAACTTCAAAACAGCACGCTGCATCTCAGCTGTTTGTCAACATATTGTCCCATGTCCATTCAATCGGTTTGGTAGCTGAAATGGTAACAGGCACGGGCAGCATTCTGTCAACATCACATGCCACTTGTATAGTTTGATAGGACAGTCAACTAGCTTATGTTGCTAGCAGTGCATTTTAAATATATAAGAAGCCTATTACCACCCCCCTATAAAAAACTCAGAAATGTGCAGAAAAAGTAAAATCCTTAAACTTACAGCTAAGGGTTTGTGAGCTGCAACATAAGCTATGCTTCGTCCATGAGGATCAGGAGGAGATGATATTACATTGTCTGAGAAAATTTCCAAAAAGTACTCAATGATATGATTGGCAAGGCTCTTATCTTGACTCAGAGTTTGCCAGATATCAATTGTATTCCTAAAATTAAAGAATCAAAGTTTCAATATCCAATTATTTCAATGCAGATCATAGTTATTTGCAGTAACATGTTTGGTTTAAAATTTTGTAAGGGTGCAAGTGTTAGCTTTCTTACAAATACTGATTGCCAAAATGTTCTTTTTCACC
>BGPR01010460.1:0-52444 GCA_013235015.1 Araneus ventricosus
AAAAAACGAGGAACTTACAATAGGTTCTTAAGAACAGACGAACCAATACCTAAATCGACTTTCTATTCCAAAAGAAAATTATCAGAAAGTCAGCGTGCTGATGATACTGATGACAATACATCCATGTCAGCATTTTGTGATGCCGAGGAAAAGTTTTCTTGTGAAACCAGTCCCCATATTGATGAAGACATTCATTTCAATGATTTGGAATTTGATTGCTTTAATGTAGATTCAACTGATTGTGAAGATAATGACACATATCAGAATGATGATGTTAAAGTTAATTTAGCAAATTTGAATGAGCCACTTTATCCATCATCTTCTGTGAGTTTGTTAGACGCATATATTAGTATACTTGCTTTCTCCCTCAGACATAATATAACTAAAACTTGCATGCAAGACTTACTTCAGCTTTTTAATGTGCTGTTGCCTCCTTCTAACCTTCCTGGTACAAAACATTTATTTTATTCAAAATTATCGTCTCTGTTTGATAATTCAACTCATGCATATATATATTGCAAATATTGTTTTGAAACTGTTTGTTTGTTGTCAGATAAGCACAAATCTGATATTTGCAAGGAATGTTTGAAGAGTTTTGATTTTCAAGACAGTGTGAAGCAGGGATATTTTTTCATGTACATGCCTCTGGAACCACAACTGAAATTAAAATTTCAGTATCAAAATTTGATGCACAATATAAAAAGTATAAGAGAATTTTTGAAGAACCCTCAAGTTCATACAGAGACATTCTAGATGGTGAAGCATATGCAATGATTAAAAATCTTAAGTATAGCGATAACATTTCTTTGCAATTTAACATTGATGGAATTCCAATGGAATAGAAAATCGAATAATCAAATATGGCCTATTCAGTGTATGATAAATGAACTACCACCAAATGAAAGAAAAGACCATATTTTAATGTGTGGTTTATGGTTTGGACCTCATAAACCTAACATGAATGTTTTTTTAAAACCCTTTGTAACGGAGTTGTCAAATTTATCTCGATCTGGATTCAAATGGATTGATGCTACAAATAGTAAGCAAATTGTTACTAAAGTTTTCCCCATAATCTGTAGCAGTGATGCCCCGGCTCGAGCAGCTGTACAGAATTTTATACAGTACAATGGAAAATATGGTTGTGGATTTTGTCAGCACTCTGGAGAACGAGTTGAAAAAGGCAAAGGGTTCTGCCGTATTTATCCGTTGCAACAACCACTCCCTGAAATTCGTTCTTTTGAACAATGTGTTAATTTTGCTGAAGAAGGTTCTTTGACTGGAAAAGCAGTGCATGGTGTGAAAGGGCCAACAGAACTAATGAAATTATATCCAAATTTTGATTTAGTTCAGAGTTTTGTCCCTGATTATATGCATGCTGTTTTGTTGGGCGTAGTAAGACAAATCATGTCCCTTTGGATCCAGACATCATCAAATGATTTTTCAATCAATCAAAAATCCTTGAGAGTTCTTAATCACCGTATTTTGAACATAAAATTTCCCCAAGAAACAACAAGAAAACTCGACAAATGAGGTTCTATTTTGGAAAGCCTCAGAGTTTAGAATTTTCCTCTTTGTTTCACCAATAATCTTAAAAAATTTGATTAGCAAAAATGTGTATAATCATTGGTTGTTACTAGTACATGGAATATCATTGTTATTGGGCAATGAAGTAACAACTAATGATTTAGAAGAAGCAGAATTTGCATTGCAAAAATTTGTCTATGGCGTAAAAGACATTTATGGTATTCAGGAGCAAACTTACAATATCCATTTGCTTCTTCACTTACCACAGGCTGTAAATTCTTTGGGTCCACTGTGGGCCCACTCCTGTTTTATATATGAAGGTGCACTAGGGCAACTCAAACAATTTCATCATGGTACTAGAGGTGAAGCAAGCCAAATATTGTCTTCATATGCAATGCAGTCTATTTTAAAATTGTTTATTCTACAAGAAAATGTTAAAAATAGCAGAGTTCAAGCTTATATTCAAAACATGCAGCAGAAGCGTCACTCTACCATAAGAAATCCGAAAATAAATAATTGTGTGTTACTTGGGCTTCAGAAGTCTATTAAATTGCCTAGAGTTCATGAAGTAGAACTTTTAAAGCTCTTGCCCATGAATAATCTAAAAGGCCTATCAAGTGTGGTATCTTATGAAAGAATGCTATATTGCAATAAATTATTTAGCACTAAAAGGTATAGTCAAAAATTCGTTAGAGCAGATTTTATGTTGCGTATAGGACAAAATATTTGCTTTGTTTTAAATTATATAATTGTATATAATGAAGGAGTATTTTTAATAGGTGAAAAATTGTCCACAAAAAAATTAAAGAAGTCTGATAATGATATAGGTTTCATATGCAGAAATATTTTGTTATGTGAAAATTTGGAATCTGATAATGTTTTGGCTATAAGACCAATTGATATTATTAACAAATATATGATTGTACCATTTCAAGATAGAGATGAAAAAATTAATTATTTAATACCTTTAAATAATGCTGCTGAGCAGTAAGGGGGCCACACCAAATTTATTATCTGTGTCAGGTTGTTGAATTATATGTAAATAATTTTGGAATCCATGAATGAAAAACTTGACAATTTTTTGGTTAGAATAGTAAAGTGATACAATTTAGTAAATAATAATAAAGAAAAAATTAAATTTTACTATGCAAAATCCAGTGCCTTTATCAGAATGAAAGTAAGAGTATTTTTCTTTATTGTTATGATTTGATCTCGTATTTTTTCATAACGTTGAAATAAACCCTATAATAAAAAAATTGTGTTATTTTTTATGTCTCGAACTTCGGTTATCTCGAATATTTTTCTCTGTTTTGTCAACTTTGAGATATCAAGAGTCGACTGTATATGTCAAATCCTCGAAACAATATATTTAAGAATGAACAAAATATGTGAACTTGTATACTAATATAAAAAAGTTGATATCAATTAACAAGTGTATCAAATTTTCATATTTTTTTTTATTAACATACAAATATATGCATCATGTATCACTAGATTTTTGGAATCACTCGAACTTTATAAAATGGAAAAGGAACTATTATGATATTTGTGTGCTACTAATTAAAGTAATTATTTGTTTGTAACCTTTACTATTATTTTCAAAATTAGTTATTCATTTTATTTATTAAATATCAGCTATAGATTATATAAATCATATCATCATTTAGTTAGTGTTGTAAATAAATCTTACCAAGTTATTTTAATGAAAACATGTAACTTAAAATATACTTCATTGCTTTATCTTCTTAATTTTCATTTTTTTCGCTAGAAGATGAAATCTTCCTGAATTTTTAGTGTTTTAATTTCTTCTTTTTTTTGTTTATTTTGAAAATCAATTATTATTATTTTTGAAAATGAGAATTTTTTTAAACGTAATTTTCAAGTTTGGATCAAAAGATGAGGATTCAATTTTCTGCAAATTGCTGATCATATTCTGAAGCATATTGACTCATGTAAATAAACTATGACTCTATGCCAGTCACCTGATTTTTGTATTTTCTTCATGCATTCTATCAAAAACGAAATCTTCCTGTTTTCAGATTCCTCCCCCTTTTTTCAAATCTCTATAAAAAGTGAACAAAAATCATTTTTAAAATTATATGCAAAAATCTTATTTCTTTGCATATTTTTTCAGCTTGAATCAAAAGAATGTAATGCGAGTTAATCCAAAATAGTATGGTCATGTCTTGCCATGTCTATTGCAAAGCAAATCATGATGATACACAAAATTTGTTATTGCCTTACGGGTCTGAAAATGAAGCATATAAATGTATTCCTAATATGTATTGATGATTTTTTAGGCAGGACATTGTTTATTTAATGAGATATTTACATTTGTTATCCATAGCGTAGTATTTGCTTTTTTCTATAAACAGTAAAAAATTATGACAATTTTCTTTTAAGTTTATTTTCAACTACACAATTTTTTATAACTGGTTAAGAGAAAATCAATATTTCTGCTTTGCATACTCCAAAAGTGAAAATCTTGGTTTTATCGAAATTTTCTGAATTTTTGTCTCCATCTTTTTTATTCTTATGGTGAGGAGTTCACAGGTATACTATAAAATATACTGCTGAATATGTATAAATAAATGAATTGAATAGAAAAAAGATATCTGTAATATTTTTTTTAAATTTATATATATATTAACACCCTAGTTCTTTCCCCTTCCCTCTATATCTACTGCAAGCTGATTGAATCCAAATTATGTACCATATTATTTAAAACTGTTTGAAACTGAAAATAAAATTTAAAAAAAAACTTTCATATTTCATGCATCAAGAGAAATTTTCATTTTTCTTCAAAATACCTGAAGTAAAATCTGCTAAGTCATTGAAGGTAAATTGAAGTCTATAAACTTGTTGAAAAAAGCCTGTATAAAACCTTAAAAAAGTCTGTACATTTCTTGAAGGAAACCTGCAGCTTTTATTTACCTTTAAAATACCTGTAGAGACCTTCAAAATACCTGAATGGTAATTTAGAAGTCTAAAAATGCCTGCATGAAACCTTTAAATAAACTGTACATTTCCTGAAGGAAACCTGCAGTTTTCATTTTCCTTCAAAGTCCCTGTAGAAACCTTCAAAATACCTGTAAAATCTCATTTTTTTTAAAGGTTTTTTGCTGACTTTTTTACTTGGGGAAGAACTACTTTTAAATTCACAAAAATTATAATGAAATAAATTCCGAATAATAATTTTTTAAATAATAATTTTTCAATTATTTTTAGCTCACTCTGAACGTACATGGAAATAAATAATAAAAAAGGAATAAAAATTTTATGCTTTACATTTCATGTCTTTTTGTTAAAGACAGTGAAAAATATGGTCAAAATGAAAACGTAAAGAATAATATTAACTAAAATTAATTAAATTTAATGTTTGAGTGACCTTATCATATTTTAATAATCTTATTAAGACTCTGAAGAAAATATCTGCAGCTTAATTGTCTTAAATTTGTCAATAAAAATGTATATTTCTTGCTTAAAATGAAATAACACAAAGCCATTTCTAAGAAAATATTAACCCGTTCAGGACCGTCATCACATATATGCGATCTCTCTTTCCGATCGCTCTGGACCGTCATCACATATATGCGATCTCTCTTTCCGTTCGCTCTGGACCGTCATCACATATATGCGATTTCAACTTGGAACGTTTTATTTGAATTTTTAAACGGCGCTAGATGGCGGTAAAGTCCGTTACAATTTTCGAATAATATTTCACGGAGTGTTGACCTTCAGTATGCACTTTCGGTTCCGGATTTTTTTTGTTGGATGAGGGCTATTTGATTATGTAAACAACTGCGCGTGTTAGGATTGCGCATTTAAGGATTGCGCAATTAAAGCGTTATGATTAAGCAATTAAAGAGCTATGATTTATTTTGCGGTGGATTTTTTTTATATTTTGATGGCACGATGAAAGGATGGAATGTTTATTGGTTAGGGGTTGGAGTAGAAATTATCGTTTGCAGTTTGGAGTTCGCTAGACAGTCTTTTGTATTTTTGGGGTAAATTATATTTTAGTTCAGTTGTTTTTTTAAATATCATGAAAATTTTATTACATTATATTCGGATATACTATCAATGATAATAAATTGTAAATTTCAGCGTATTTACTTGCAGTAATAATTTTATATGAATTTTTTAATAAAATTAGGCTTAACGGGAAAAATCGCCCGGTCCCGTGCGTACGCATCCTTCCGGAGCTCGCGGGCTTGGGGAAGCGCTTCTTTCTCCTTTCGCTGGTCCTGAACGGGTTAATGCTTACTTCAGAGATACTATACTTATGTATTAGTTCCTTGAATCATTTCAGTTTTGCTGATATGCTATTAAGCATTCTTCTATAAGTTATCAAATCTAAAAGCCGAAATTGCAATGCTTTTGTTAAATCTTAGGCCAATTGCGAGTTGATTTTTAATAAAGGCTACGAGACAAGAATCCACTAATATGTGTTACAAACATTTAATTTATCCTGACACGCTAATAACAAGTTTGAAGATAGTTCTTCCAATAATAATTGCAGTCTCAGATTGTGAATTATTTCCAAATTCCACCGTCACATAATAGATAATGAGTTTTATCACAGTATCTTATGTGTGTTGTAATTTGTAAAGTATAATTTTTTTAAATAAAATTATCATTTATCTACACGTTTTTTATTTTATTCTAAACTTTAATAGAGAATAATGAAGCATTAAACAAAATATATATTTTCCAAGTTGCTTGACATATTTGAATAAAATATATAATTTTATTTTAATTTTGTTCTACTTTTATAAAGATTAAGGTGTTAGTTTCAAGCTTGGTAAATAACCTTTATATTTGGTATGACAAGGCCCCTACCCACAATCATTTTTAATACCACACCCAAAACGTCGAAGGCATCTATAAAGTGTTAAATGGCACCTGACTAATTTGAAAAAGGCTTCTTATTCCTTCGATTTTGTCAAGTCTGCAAAAAATTGACTGTAGATCCTAAGACTTCCTACCTAAACCCTTTTTCTTAAAATTGGTAGAAAAATAAGTTCGGTTAGTTTTTCTTTGCGAAAGAAAAATTTATTGTAGACTTCCTACCTAAACCCTTTTTCTTAAAATTGGTAGAAAAATAAGTTCGGTTAGTTTTTCTTTGCGAAAGAAAAATTTATTGTCCCATAAATCAACGAGAAAAAACTAGAAGTTCAGATGCAACTAGTTGTTTTTACTAGGTATTAGAAAATGTATTTCAGTCAAATACATCATCATAAAGCCGGGGGTTTGCCTAAGAAAAGAATTCCTAAACAGGTGGTTATCAAAAGGAAACCATTGTCCCTGAAATTTTAATGTGCCATTAATTTTCGATAAAAAGTTTATAAATAAAGAATTAAATTGAATTTTGAAAATCCCGACGGGATGCTCTAGGACCAGGACTAAAGTATGAAAGTTTCAAAATTTTTAATCTATTGAATTAATTTTTCGTATATTATAATAGAAGATAATATCTAGCGTGCTAATTAAAGGTATATGAATAAGCTATTTCTTCTACCATTTAAGTGTATTGATTTTCTGAAATTAATCTTTAGTTTTCGAATTATTAACTCGTGCTTTTAACAAGCATATATAACAAGTTTCTGCACGAAAGTTTTGTAGTATTGTTTTATTACACAGGACTCCTACAAGTTTTTAAAGGCAGTGAACTTTTGGGGGCCTGTCTTAAAATTGTTTCTGCTTTACGAGCTTTTCTTTTCACCTGTAAGTAGCTCATTTTTCATTGCTTTTATACTTTTCACATGTATTTTAAACATTGTCTGTAATCTTTTTTGTTCAATAAGTTTCTACGCACACCCATCCAAATGCAAACTGGAGACTTTTATCTCTGGAGTCGGGTGTGTCGTAGTGTAAAATAAAGTATATGTTTTATTTGAAACATTATTTATTGGATAAGAAGGTTATTTCTAATCCTTCATATGTTTTAACTATTGTAGGCTATTTTAGAATATAGATTACTAGCTGTTAACCATGACTTCGTTCACTATTGGTACCTTATTACTCAGGATAAAATTGCTTTCCCGTCTAATCGTTTTAATGTAGAAAAATATTTCTTCTATTCAAAATATTATAATTAACTACATCCTGCAAGGATTTACAAACTAATAATCACGACAATTTATACATCCATAAATGTAGATTTAATTAACTTAGTAGATAGAGAATCCAGAATAGAATATCCAGACTTATTGTTCGAGCTAAGAGTAGTTTGAGAACCAGAACTTGCAAAAAAGAAAGGAAAAAGATCATCAGCATGTTGACATGAATTAAATGCCAAAAATTAGAAAGTATTTGTAAAAGAACAGAGAAGAAATCCACCCACTTAAGAGCAATAAACGCATTGTTAGGATTGTGTTTGAAAACATTTTCAAAAATTAATTAAAATTAGATAGTATGTTACACGGAAATAAAATTGGTATCATTGAAAGCTAATTTAGAAACCTTAAGGTGTTAAAATGGATTCTGTGCAATAATATGCTCAAAAGTTATTGCGGAAAAACGATAGAATTTAAGTTAATTTTTAAGTAGTTCTAGTTAAAATTCCGTAAAATACTTTTTTAGTGATCACCTACTGCCCAAGAAGCAACCACCGCCAAATTTCAAATTTCTAGTCCCAGTGGTTTTTGAGATTTGGTGATGAATCACTAAGTGACTTCCTCGTTTATTATATAAGATTATGAGACTTTTGATACAATAAGTGTTCATGTGCATAGAAAACAGATTGAACAGCGAGTTAAGCGTTCTTTTATATTTGTTATCGTTTCGGAATCTGAAAAATTAAAGAAAACTAAAAATGTTCAATTGTCCCTAAGTAAAACAAGTGAAAAAGTAAAAACTTTTCAAGAGAGAAGGAAAGATTAATAGCATACAAGTTCTAAGACAGAGAAAAACGGCTAATATTTTAAATAGAATTAATTATATGCGTATCATATAAGAAGAAGGAAAAAAAATTATCGAACAAAAAAAAACAAGAAAAAGAATTTAAAAAAATGGGAGCTGAAAATAGGAATGTCAGAAGAAACCGCTAAAAATATAGAAAATAGATGAAAATCCCAAGCTTGTCTATGCGCTGCACGAGTCCACAGACAAAGCAAAATGTGAATGGGACCCCTTTATTTAAGCTGGGGGGGGGAAACCACATAACAGGAGTTTGAAAACACACAAAAATATGCACACAAAAACAATATGCACCTACACAGAAATGAAATAATAATAATTAAAAAATTAAATAAAAAACGGAGTTTCACATAAAATTTACGTCGATGAGAAAAAGTCTGAACTCTTCCCTGGTGAGACGGTTCGGAAGTACAAGAAAAAGACAGAACAATACACAGATGAAGAAACTCAAATTTACATTAACACACATTCACAAGTAATAAAAGTGAAATAAGCTGAAAGTAAAGATTAAAAAGAGAGGAATCACAAAATACACTCATTAAAACATATAAAAACATCCAATATCTCCAAAAATTCAAGTGCTTAGTACTTCCTCCTCTTCCCCTCACCCCTTCCCTTTTTTAAAACTCTTTCCCCCAATTTCCACATTTTACTCTATGATTAAGGAAAAAAAGAAAAGAAAAGAACCTTATCCATGGGGAGCTGGGGACAAAGTATGGAACAAAAACAAAGCAAAGCAAAAAACATGAAATTAAAAAAGGAGATATGCAGAGAAAAAATCACGAAAAGAGCTGTTCTGTCTAGAGACCACAGGTTATTTGATTCTATTGGTGTAAAATGCCCCGCATTATTAGGACCTAAATTCTTGCTTCAAATTATTTGGAAAATTAAGATAACGTGGGAAGATGAAGTTGATGAAACTACAAGAAACGAGTTTTTGAAGTGGATAAAAAATATCGCGTACATTGACAACATATAATTCCCCAGATATTTCGATGCTTAAATGTTGAACACCGAACATTACATTTTTTCTGTGATGCAAGAAAATGCGATTATGTAGCTACTGCTTTTCTTGGAATTGTAACAACAAATAGCGATAAAGTTTATTTCCTACAGAAATCGAGTCTCTCCTACAGGAAAGGGAGAAATCACCATAGCTCGACTTCAACTACTAGCTGCTATTTTTCGACTGATGTTTTTGAGCAGTCAAGAATAAATTTTGGGACGTTTTATAAACTATTGAAGAGAAGCCAGGTGGTAAAAGTAATTTCTTATTTAATTTAAAATTAGCATTTTGACCTGAGTTGTCAATGTAATGAGTAGCTGGCACGTGTATGATAGGCGCTTTATTATTTTTGATCTCTACAAAGTTTTCTTTTAAAATGATAACAGCTTTTCTATCTTTAAAAAATCCATGCCAAGAATTGCGTCCTATTTGGATTTTTAGTCACATAAAAATTTTGTTCAAAAATTAAATCCTCTATTTTAAGACTAATTTATAATATTCTATAATTTCTAGCTCCCGTCCGTTTACCGCTCTAACAATTATGTTTGATATCAATTGTGGAACGTTACTTAGTTCTTTTATTTGGTCAAAAACTTGTGGTTCGATTAAAGAAACTGTAGCTCCGCTATCCAACAAACATTTAAAGTTAATACAAGGTTCCATCTGAATAATTGGTAGGCATAATTCTGGTCTGAAGATATCCTCTTGGGAGACACATCGCTCTACCCTGCATTTTCTACCAATGCTGTCTCCCTCTCGTGTTTAAACCCCTCGCGTTATTTCTGTTTGGATTTCTTCTTCCGTTATAATTTAAAAAATATCGATCATTATGATTATCGGGTTCGCCTCTATTATTGTTTGAAAGATTTCTGTCATTACAGGGGTCAAAATTATTCCTGCCTCTATTTGAAAAATTTTGCTCTCTGGAATTGTTCGTCTCTAGAAAATGATCTATTTCTGCTTCTATTTTCGTATTCCTTTTTGTCACTTCATGCTCTCACTTTCCCATCCATCCACATGAAAAAGTGACAAGCGTATTTCGTTGTTGAGTTTTCCGGTTAGCGCTGAAATTATTTATTTGTCCTGAGTCCGAATTTGGTTGGGATCTGAGATTCAGAACCTCTACACTTTGCGATCTGAGACGTTAAATCGTGTAGTAAGTCTACGTTAACTATATTTGTGAATGCCGATTCTCTATTGCGAACGGCGTTTTCACAATTTTTTCTTCAATTCATGTCGATTCAATAGCATCATCCAACGTGCGCAGATACTTACTTAATACTTGCCGTTGCAATTCCGGTTTAAAACCAGCACGAAATCTTGCCAATAAAGCGCTATTGTTTGCGTCCCCAATTCCTGGAATATCCCCGCTTGCTTGAATTTGAAGAATACTGTTGCTAATCCCCGAATATTATTCTTAGATTAATGCATTAACTACATGATCATAATCATTTATTTCTTCACCCCTAATGTTTAAAGAAACGAATTTTTCGGCATCATCGCATATTTTAAGTTTTAAAATTGTTAACTTTTCAAGAGGCAACCACTTGTTTAATTGGCCTTCTTCATCGATTTTCTTAATAAAGCGCTTTATACTATCGTTTTTCCCTGAAAATCTTGGAATGAACTGAACTAAATTCATGCTAACATTGCGTTCCTGATTTGGCAAATGGGAAACAATTGGGTAATTTTGTTGCCTAACCCTATTTCTATTAGCTATAATTAACTGATCATGAAAACACTAACTACTTATGAATATATAAAACTATTATTCTCATACAAAATAATAAATACACATTATTCCAACCAAAGCACTCAATTCTGCAAACCATACAAGTACACATAAAGTCCAAACTGATTTCATAAATAAGCAAAATTAAATTCTGGAAAATATTAATTAAATACGGTGTAAAAGTACTATTACTCAAACTCGCACACTTGATTTTTGAACCATCTTTAATTTTAACTCCGATCCAAGCAGATTGGATTGGCTTTCAATATTAATTGCGTTAAGCTTAACACTAACCCTAGCCGCGTGGAGTCATTTGTCACGGTATAATATAAGCGGTGAGATCTTAACATTAGATCCAAGGGCGTATATATGGAAAATACCCCTCCGAAATCAGAAACAAATTTAATGTAATAAGTAGTTATTATTCGGCTGGCGTTAATGAAAGCGTGGCCTTGTTTTGAACTATATCTTACCAAGAATAATTTCACCAAATAACGTTTTATATTCGCAAAATGTTGTGTCACCTTTGGCGCCAAATTTGGAAAGAAAACTAAGTTGGCAATAGTGAAGAGTCGAAATCTCGAATAGGTTCGAAGATTCTGGAATATTACAGAAGATCGCCAAGCGCGCTAACAGATCCTATATAAGCAGGCGACCGGCAATAGGAGTTAGTTCATTCTTATGCGGTTAGTTATTGTGTTAACGTTTTCTCTGCTTGTCTATCAAGTTGTTTTATCTGTAGCTCTGTTTATTGAGTTAGTGAGCTTCTTGAATAGCTCTGTATCTGCGATCATCTGCATTTAGTTGTTCGGGAATCTTAATGTGTTATTATGTCAACTGCATTCATAATGAAGAGAAAAGCTTCTATTCAAAACATTTTTGCAAAAAAAGGGTGTAAATAGGCCTGTTAGTGACAGTGCTGAAATTGACTGTGCCACTAACAATATTTCTTCTGGTATCGCAAATACGAGTACCGTTAATTCAGCCCCAGTTGCAGAGCACTTCAACCAAGTAAGAAAACATATCTATGCTATTGGAAACTATTGTCTAAGCAATTCCGTCCGTTCGTTAACAAATGAAGAAACAATTTCGCTAGTAGAAATTGTTTGGAAACCTCAACCTGTATTCAAATTTCCTTCTACTTTTAGTAGTTCTAGTTCAAACCACACTAGATCTTTTGAAATAAAATGGCTAGAAGAATTCGAGTGGTTAGCTTATTCTGAAGAAAAATCCTGATCTTTTTGTAAATATTGCGTAATATTTTCGCACTCCAAAAATGTAGGAAAAGGAGATCACCAACTAACAGGGGTATTAGTAACACAGGCTTTTAGTAATTTGAAAAGAGACAAGGAAATGTTTCGTAAACATGAAAATTGTTCATATCATAAAAAATCAGCCTTGATTGCTAAAAACACAAAATCCACTGTTAGAAAAAAAAGAAAAAAACTGAGAGTGTTATTAATGAAGTCAATGCTCAAAGAAGATTGGATATTGAGAAAAACAGAAAAAGTCTGATCCCTATAATACAAACTATAAGATTTTGCGGAAGGGAGCAAATAGCAGTAAGAGGTCATCGTGATGGTGGACGAATAGGCCTAGAAGAGCCCGAAATAAATTACGGAAATTTTCTATCACTCCTGAGATACAGAGCTAACAGTAGAAATAATGATTTTAAAGGCCAAATAATGAACAGTGGTGGGAGGAGCATGTACATATGTTCTTTTATTCAAAACGAGCTCATTAACGCGTTTGGTCATTTAATACAATCTCAAATTGAGAGAAATGTCAGGAAGTCTATTTTTTATTCCGTCTTAGCAGATGAAACTACAGACATTAGAAAATAGAACAGTTTTCTCATTGTGTATGGTATGTTGAAGACCAATCATACAAAATTTGAGGAGATTTCCTAACTTTTGTCCCCGTTTATGACGTTACTGGTGCAGGCTTAGCTAACACAGTGTTAGAGACCTTGTCAATTTTAGGGCTTGACTTAAAGAAAATGAGAGGTCAAGGATATGATGGTGCTGCCACGATGAGAGGGCAATTCAGAGGGGTACAAGCTTCTATCAAAGAAAAACTACCACTAGCCTTGTATACACATTGTTCTTCATATAGTCTAAATTTGTGTTTGTCGGATGCCAGTAACATTCAATCTATAAGAAATTGTACGGGCGTTATCAAAGAAGTCTGCAGATTCTTTCATATGTCAGCCAAAAGAACTGAAATCAATGATATCTGACTGTTGCCCTGAACAGAAAAAAAAGAAACTTATTTCACTATGTGAAACACGATGGGTGGAAAGGCAAGACTCGGTATTTTTATTTTAAGATATTTTAGAACCAATCCTTCTCTGTCTTTTGAAAATAGAAGAAAAATCAAGTGACTCAGCACCTAAGGCACATGCTCTAAGTAGTTCTATCAGTCAATTTCAATTTCTTGTTAATCATTTTGTTTTGAGCCGGATGCTGTCAACTACACATAACTTATCTGAGAAGCTTAAAAAACATAGATCTTTCTCAAGCCATAGTAAATGTTAACAGTGTCTTAGATCTGCTGTCGAAACAAAGAGTAAATGCTACTGACAACTTTAAAACCCTCTATGCTCAACTAAAGGAAATCTCTGCAAAACTCGACATTAAAGAAGATATTACAAGAGTTTGTCGCCTTCAAACGTCCCTTACAGCACAGAAGAAGAATACTAACGACGAGCTGTTCATGTACCTTACCTTGATGATTTTTGTAATTCACTGAAGGAACGCTTTGAATCTCACACGGAAACAGTTGCATCCTTAAAACACATCCTTCCAGAATTTTGTACCAAAACAGATTTCTATTCATTGGAAGCTGTTTTCAATTTCGACGAAGAAGATTTGTCACGTAAAGAGGTCGTGCAAAGTGAGTTTATGTTATGGAAAGAAAAGTGGAGTCAGGAAAAATCTGAAAATCTTCCCAAAACAGCCATTAGTTCTCTAGAAATTGTGACAAGACTTTCTTCCCCAATATTTATATTCTCTTGAAACTACTAGCAGTTCTGCCCGTTTCTGTTGCAATCGTGGAAAGAAGCTTCTCAAGTTTAAGAAAATTGAAAACTTACTTAAGAAATCCCACATCGGAAATACGCTTAATGGACTAGAATTGCTTTCGATCCATAGAGACATTAAAATAAGAGATGAAGTTCTTGATAATTTCGCTATTGTACCGAGAAATCTGGACTTCGTTTTGTAAACTTTACATAAAAAGGCAAACTTTTTTATGTATTCACTTTATGATACCTTTTTTATAGCTCAATAATAATAAACCAACATTCTTTTCCGTTGTATAAAATTTACTTCTGTTGGGACCAGAGCAAAAAAAAATCATTAGAAAAAGTCAACACATTAAGTAGTAAAAAAGTAAGGGGAGTGAGGAAAATAATATCAACGCGCATACAATTAAATGCTCAATACGCGCGTGTTATAAAACAACGCGCTATCATATAATAAAGCATTAGTTCAGTTCAGTTATAAAAATGAACTGAAAATATAAATAATAATAATAATATCTAGATTGCTTATTCCCAACACTTTGTTTAAAACCCCTTGAAAACTAACCTTAACCATGGAATGATAGTTTACTTTAAAAAAACAAAATGAAAAACAAGCGCAAATAACTGTAAGCTTTGTCATATTGCCCCCCCCCCAAAAAAAAAATTATAACCTATATTCGCCACTGATTAGGTAAATTCTCTTGTCTTACATTAGATAATTTATTTAACGACCTCACCTTAATAATGATCGTATAGTTACATTTGTTTTTCCTACAAATAACACACAATGTTTTTTCGTGCATTTAGCTATTACATGTCCTTTGACTAAGCATAAAAAAAACAACGTCTGTTTTGAACAGCCTTTTGCCTTTCCTCAGATGACATCTTTCTAACTTTGAAGCAATCACTAGATTCGTGAATTCCAGAACAAAAAATACATGCATTTGGCTTTTTCTTAGATTTTGCTATTAGAGTAGAAGCATAAAGGTTTTGTGTAAATTCTCCACGGTTTTTGAAACCAACATGTTTAGTACTCCATGGCTTAGGAGGTTGATATTTAGTAAAACACTTAGTAGCTATAGATACTCGCTCTTCCCCTTCAATTTCAGCGAGTAAAAATAAAAGCAAACCATCTAAATCTATGCGATGTGTGAACTCTTTTTTTATCATTTGGCTCACTACTTTCGATCTCTCTATGACCACGATTAATATCTAGGAATCTCTGCCATGATTTAGTGCATCATCCGGCAATGACGATTAGACTAAAGGATACAACATTGCGGCATATTTATCCCTAGAAACACCTAGAACTTCTAACACTCAAAGCTCGGATTCTAAGTTATCGTAGAGTTTTATTAAAGAAAATTTCTATGAGAATTCTTTAATAACACTAACGAAAGAAGACATCTAACATAGACCTCTGTCAGAAGATCTTCTTTACTAAAACGTGATTGTAGTTGTTGTAAAGCTTTGTTATATATTTAACCACCAGTGGAATGCTTTTAATTAACTCTTAGGCAGGTGATCCTTTTTCCATTTATTGCAATAAATATGCAAATTTATCATGATCATCCAAATTAGGATCGGTATCGCTCTTTTTAAACTGTCCCTAAAATCCCACCCAGTTCTTGATATTCCCGTCAAAAGTTGCAAGTGTAAGCTTAATTTAACAAAGAACAGCAGTTTGAGTAAAACTTTCATTAACAACAGAACTGATATCTTTTTCAGCTAAAAGAGAAGCCAACTTGGATTCTACTATTCTTCACTTATTAATATAGCCTTCTGATTGATCTAATTCATTATTTATTATCGTTTCATTATTTTCAATTTCGATAAGTACCTCTCTATAAGCCTCTTCCACCTCTAACATAGGTTTCTCTTTCTCTTCAATTAACCGTAGTTTCGAAATCCTTATATCTATCAATAAATCAAGCTCACTCTTTTATTTTTATCATTTACAGCTTTTATAAACAATTTCCTGAACTGAGATCGTTTGGACTTAAGTACATTCATTATAATTAACGAAATATCTCTACTTACAGATAAAAATCCTGATTGCGGACGTCAGATGTTTGAAATTATCTCTGATTTATTACTTTAAAAACTAAAATAAACTCTTCACATTAAAACTCTAAATAAAGAATCTGCAATTAACCTACTGTAAATGGCCGTTTTTATTATATGAAAGATACAAAGTTAAAAATTGAGAATCAAATTCTAAGAACATTTTTCAACTTTTTTAAAACAACGTTGCCATTCCAGAAACACTCTTTCAAAACATAGATAATATAAATAGACACTCAAATACAAAACATGTATTATAAAGAAAATGGTAACGGTAATCATCCGCTTGAGGTTACTTAAATATTATTTAGAGTTTTTAGTTATCAAAATGCAAATGTGAAATATTGAAGTCATAATATTGTTCAAAATGGGTAAGTTTCCCCTAAAACAAAATTTAAAAAGTGTCGAAAGTATACCATAGCGCCATACACGGTCACATGCTTTTTCTATATCAAAGAATATTGAGACAAGGTGGTTCCTCCTAACAAACGCATTGCGTATTTGGGGCTCCATAAAATTGAGGTTAAGAAAAGCAAACCTTCCTCTACGGCGACCACTCTGCATTGGGAGATGAATCCTTGTTTCTCTAAATCGAAGATAAGACGAGCATTTACCATCTGTTCAAGTGTCTTGCATAGGCAACTTGTCAGATGAATTAGCCTTTAGTGCAGGGGGACTGGATGGATCTTTGTCAGGTTTTAAGATTGGAATCTCAATAGGTTCATGCCACTGTGAAGTATATTTCTGTTGAATAAAAATTCTATTAAATAAGAATTACAGATTGAAAAGAGAATCGAAGTTGTAATCAAATGCCGAAGCATATTATATGCGACTCAGTCTGGATCGTGACTGGTATCATGCTCTTGAGACAATGCGGTTTTTAGTTCAAACATTCTGAACTCATCATTATATGGAAGGGTACTGCTGCCAGTAAAACGCAAAGACTGTTGTTCCACTCGATTCCTTTCTGCGGCAAAATCAGGGCTATGAGAATCAGTTCAGATATGAGAATCAGTGAAGGAAACTTATACAAATGCGCTCCCAAGAATATTGGCTACGTCTAATGGAGCGGAATACGTAATTCCTGTATTTAAAACAGGAAAGGAAAATTCGTTATAAATCCTATTAGCAGCCTTGACCCAGACACAGATGTTTAAAGCAGAGTGTTTGATTGTTGACATGAAACTGATCCAAGATTCTCTCTGACTTCGACGCGGTATGCGACGAGCAAGTGCTTTGGCTCGTTTAATAGCGACAAAATTTTCTGTCGTGTTGTACTTTTGAAATCTATTCCACAGTTTCTTTTGCCTCTTGCGACTGCCACGACAAACTTCATTCCACCAAGGTCTACTAAATTTCCTTAGACGTAGGGAACACTTGGGAATGGTATTGTTTGCGGCGTTTAATAAAAAATCAATGGCATTTTGTTCTGCTTCCATAATGTCTGCATATACTTGGTGTTGTGGCAACAGCGAGCATCGCGCTTTTTGCGCTTGCGCCGAACTGATTCCAGCTACATATATTAGAAGCAAGGACAGAAGCCAATATCTCTCTCTCTCTCCACCTGTCAACTTCCAGTCAAAATATGGCTTACGCACCGACTATTCTGATGAATGTTCTTAAGCTGATGAAAACTAGAACTGTAGAAAACTGGATGCAACATCAAAAACAAGGTGAACTTCAGGTTGAAACTCATCTTCAAGGGAAACTTCACGCCTCCAATACAATAAAAGTGGGTACCAATTTGATAGAAGGGAACGTATTCACTTGTCCGGGTCACCAATATAGCGAGTGTCATTAAGTTCCGATGAGGCGAATAAAAGATTCAAGTACTCACCATGGTGCATCTAAATATCTAACCACCATCACTATTATTTAAACTATACTCGATGAATACGAAGAAAGTTAACATTTAAATTACGAAAACAGATAAGAAACAGAAATTTCCTTAGACGTAGGGAACACTTGGGAATGGTATTGTTTGCGGCGCTTAATAAACAACCAATGGCATTTTGTTCTGCTTCCATAATGTCTGCATATACTTGGTGTACTGTCCGACAATAGACTCGGTGATATCTGCCATTTGCGTGAAATTAGTACAGTCTGCTCGCTGGAATAGATACCGTGGAGGATATTGAATCCCACCACCACTATCAGCATGGGAGACTATAACAGAAAAGTAACCACTGTTACAGAATTAACTTTCGGCAGTGAGATTCAGCAAATGCAATAGTTCATTAAAACAAATGGACAGATGAAGACTGTGGAAGGTACTTGTGGGTTCGAATATATATATTCATATGTTTTTCTTCTTCCTGACGAGCGGCTCGCCATGATATTTTTCAATTTATTAAATTTTCTCTTCTTTTTTGTCCTTTTCTTTTTGCATGTTTTTGAATTTTTGTTTTTTGTTTATATATATATGTGTGTGTGTGTGTGTGTGAAAATTAAAAACATCATCAAACGCAAAATAAAAACACAGCAAACAAAAAAGACGTCATACAAACATATGTGCAAGTCTACAAAGCACCCAAAACTCCCAGAGAATGGCAATGACATAGCGATAGGAACACATATATCAAAAGAACAAAAAACAGAATTTAGCAGTATCAAAAGCATTCTAGAATCAACAAGAAGCGAGCATGATCAAAAAGGAGCACAACAATAAACCACAGAGTACACCCTCTCTAAACCTCGTAAACACAAATAGAATAAAAACAAAACAAGAATTAATAAATGTATAAACTAACACATTTAAAAACAAAGCCAAAGATCTCCATTAGAACATAAGTGTGGATCCAGATCACATAAGGAACCTCACAAAAAATACCGAATACATTGAAGTTATATAAACATCAAAAGACAAATTACAATACCGGAAATGCCGACCATCTTAAAAATACATATTTAAAGAGAACAATATAAATACAGAGCGCTCAGATATTAAAAGTCAAGTATATCAAAAGGATCTGTACATACAGTAACCAGCACTACAAGAACACACAGAAGTTAGAGCTACACAGATTCGAAAAATTCCAAAAGTCAAATAGATATTATGCCTAGTTTTAAAACAATATAAATGTAGACCTCAATCAAAACCCAATACTATACTACACGAAGAAATATTTAAGACAATGTCAAAAAGTGTGCCAACAGGAAAAAAGAAGAATAAAAAACGCGTATAAAATTAATAATTATTAAATTGAAAATCGCCAGTAAATTACAAATACAAACATTTTTTATACATTATCTGTAATACATTATTCCAAAATATGTAATAATACAGTATTCCAAAATATATGTAATAATACAGTATTCCAAAATACATAACACATAAGGCTAAACAATGCATACATAATAAGGCTAAACAATGACAAAACACAACCTGAATCCAACTAGAAGTACAAAGTGGAGAAAAAAATTAATTAATTAATTAACAGAGGGATGCACCCCTTTTAGTTCGTTGCAAATTTTATGCGAGATAAAACAAATACTCAAGAGCTAACCAATAGACTTAGGAGACTTAAGAACGCTAGAAAACCAAATGGGTTTGTTTGTCTCTGAAGGCCGAGTGAAATGGAAATCAAGAGTATGGGGGCAGTCGAACGCAAAATGGTCGGCATCCCCCAGGCAAACGCAGAAGCAATAAGGGTTATTCATTTGTTTAAAATGATATAAATAAGAAGGAAAATGACCATATCCAGAAATAAAAAATAATAATTGTCTATTATGTGTTAATAAATTAAAATCAACAGTTGGAACATACCCTTTAACTCTGACACATTTTCCAGAGTCCTCCCAATGTCGCTGCCAGCTATCTAGAATATAATTTTGAATTTTCCTTTTTATATATGTATAAGGATAGGGATATTCAGTTCTTGACCATCGGTAATTGCAATTTTGTCATATTGGTCAACCAGCTCGTTGCCTGGGATTCCGGCGTGAGCCTTCACCAAAGACAAGCCGACCGAACCAATAGCTTGAAAAATCTTTGATTTATTATGAGTTATAAATAAGGATTTAGAATTAGTTTTTTAAGAACTTCTATAGAAGATAAATTATCCGTAAATATGTTAATTTTATTCCCAATTTTCCATCGCCCAGCACGCGGCAAAATTAATTGAGGCGATCTGGATCTGGAAAACGGAATTATAAATGGCTAACTTAAACTGGAAAGATTCAAAGAGATCGTTATCCTTAAAAATGTACACCGAGGCCCCGACATTGTCTCCATTTCCGGAACCGTCAAAATCGGGACTTTCTATAAGAGTAGAAAATTCAAAATTTTTCTTATTAATATTTATATTATTAACTTTAACACGTTGAGGACGGCGTGTACCACCGGTGGCTCACATGCGAATAGCTTATCTGGTCGCGTGTACCACTGGTGGCTCACACACGAATGGTTAATCTGGCGGAGTGTACCACTGGTGGCTTATATCAGCTATAGTCTTATAACACAGTTTTGTTAGATGAAAAAACTTCATGTGGTTAATAATCACTTTTTTACTGAAAAATTAAAAAGCTTATTTTTACAGGTAGACTATAATAGACTTAATGAATTTACATATTTATTTGTTTTTGTGGGTTTTTTAAAAACATTTTAGACATAGTGCAGGTTCACCTTCGCAAAATCGGCAAAATGTGGTAACCTTTTTCGATTTACTTGCAGCAATATTTCTACCTCGTCTAGCAGATAAGGATTTATAACATTCACGGCATCGTTTCCGCGACTTTCTCTCAGCTCCGGAATACTTCTCAAGAAATATAAGCCGCCATATAAGACATAATACGATTTTACTGCCGTCCGGCGGCGCTACATAGCAAAATCTGCGCCGCCCTCAACGTGTTAATGAATGAATCAAGATGATTAACATCAATAAAATCAAAATTCATAGGTCTTTTTTTGCAAAAACCTGAAATTTAATATATAATGCGTTGGCAACGACATAGGGAGGGGGCAGACCCAAAAAGACATTTAAATAATTAATTGGGCAGGTCCTATATGATTTAGAAATTTTTAGGAGAGCAACTCTCTCAACTGAATGTAGATTAGTGATTTATTGTTTGGTAAAGGACCCCACACACACACTGTCAGCAGCTCCATACAGTAAGGAAGGTTCAATGACTGATTGATACCAGTGTTTCAATAAAGAATCACTGGTGCCCCAACTAGGACCAGCAATACTATTAAAATTTTTGATTAAGTTATATGCTTTGTTATGTAGATTTAGGATATGAGGAGACCAGGATAGTTGATTATCTATAATAATATCTAAATATTTTAAGGAGCTTACTGCCTGGCTGATTCTATCAGGAATTTTATTAAGGATTGCGTTTTAAAGTATTGGGACCCTTTTTCTGCCTGTTACGGTTTTGTGTGCCTCTGAAGACGACAAAAAGTGTCTTCTCAGAGGCAAACCTTTCTATCTGTCGCCCACGAGAATTTGTAACATCGGAACCCCACACAAGTACTATGTCCGCTGAAATCGCTGAACAAGAGAAAAGGCGTTGGTAGCTGGTCCACTAAGTTGTCCAGGTCTTGTTTATTAACGACATCGTGAGATGGCAAGTAAACGCAGAAGACTGTAACTAAACTTAGAACATGAACCTGTACAGCGACAGCCTGCAATGAAGTGTGCAAAAAAACATAAGAAAGGCGCAGTTCGTGTCCGCGCTGTAGATTTTTCGTGAAAACGTGTGGATAAAATCATAAAACAAGTGTTTGGTATTAATATGTAATTTAATTATCAATCTCTTAAATACAATATTTACACAGAGTAGTATAATTTTTCGCATACAGCAAGGGTCTGTGGTAGCTTGTGATATATCTATTCTGTAACCATTATACTTCTCTGTGTAAATATTGTATTAAAGAGATTGATAATTAAATTACATATTAATACGAAACACTATTACATATTAATACGTCACGGACATGAACGGCGCATTTGCTATGTTTTATTTAGAGTAGCTCTTGATGGCGCCATCTGTTGACAGTATATAGAACTATATTTCGCGTATGCGAAATAAAACATTATTTACTACAAATGTTCATATTTCCCGTAATATTCAAATTTTTGAATTAAAACTTTAATACAATGCTTCTTTTACGTATTGTCAAGTATTCTGCAAGTTTCGTACAATTTGAAAGAACACTCTTCATGATATAATAAAAAAATATCCGGAGTTTGTAATTTTCAATTTAATACCGATTTTTACTTATATTATGATAAATATTTTTATTGTCTCACTTTGGGTACTGTAATACTCCTCAAGTTCTTTAAAATTACACTAGAATCAACCTCCTAGCTAAACGCGTTTCCATGCCACAGTTATTTATAATCTTATATAAAGATAATCCATAACAATCACGCGCATGCATCTACACTTGTACGATGACGTCACAACCAAAACAAATACTATGCGACAAACTCTTACAGATATTATCTATCTGTTGTGGGGTCAACCATTCTTTTCACATTATTAGTCTCGTAGTTATTAGCGATTCAAATCCGACGCTATTTTGTCAGACAGGAAAGTTCGAACGACTGTCACTGGAATGAGCGGAAAGACGTTTTGACTTCAATGTTTTTTGACTGAGAGATACTGACCTGCTTCAAATCAAGACCGCAATCTGATTAAAGCAAAGAGTGAAGTTCTTTATAACTCTCCTGGCACTGGCCATGCCCTCATAATTAATGTCACCCAAATGTGTTAAGTCTATCGCTAAAAGCCGTGAAAAACTATCAGCAACTAAATTCTGTTTTCCGGGAACATGACGCAGGTCTGTCGTGTTCAGACTTATAAACTCTAAATTTCTAATCTGAAGAGGAGAACATTTATCACACTTTTGTCGGCATGCATAAATAAGCAGCTTATTGTCAGTGTAAACGACAAAATTCCGACCCTGAACCATGTATCGAAAGTGTTTTATGACTGTGTAAATGGCTAATAATTTCCTATCGTAAGTACTGTATTTCTGCCCAGAATTGTTCAATTTACGTGAAAAAAATGGTTGGTTTTCTTGAATTACGCTTTGTTGCAAAACCGTTCCTAAAACAAAATGTGATGCGTCTACAACAAGAGATAGTTTTGCTTCTGGTAAAGGATGCCCTAATAATGAAGCAGCGCCAATTCCATTTTTTACTATTTTAAAAGCAGTTTCCTCGTTTTCAGTCCAGAAGAGAGGCATTTTATCTTGGACTCTTGGACTTTCTCTCAGTTAAGTCATTTAAACACGATTGCATCTTATCTGCATCCTTTAGGAACCTATGATGAAATTTTATCATAGCCAAAACTGTGCATAATTGTTCAACAAATTTCGGTAAAGAGAAATCCAAAAATGCCTTGACTTTCTCAGGCAACGGCTGAATACAGTCTTTGGAAACCAAGTATCCCAAGAAATGCCCTTTGGATGCTTCGAAAACACATTTGTTCAAGTTAATTAAAAGACCGAAATCGCTTAAGCGCAGAATAACCCTATCCAAGTCCAACATATGCTGTTCCTCCGTCTCTGAAAAAATGAAAATGTAATTCAGATATGCTATGCAAAAATCTAAATCACGTACTACGTTATCTATAAAACTTTGAAATATTTGTGCTGCATTACATAAACCAAAGGGCATAAATATGTACTCAAAAAGTCCTATCGGTGTTATAACCGCTGTTTTGGGAATATAAAAACCCTCAATAGGTATTTGGTTGTATGTCTTCACTAAATCCAGTTTCGTAAATACTTTGTTGCCATGCAAGTTATGAGAGAAATCTTGTATATGGGGTTTAGATATGGGATATCGATCAGGGACAGTACTATCATTTAATCGACTATAATCCCCGCATTTTCGGTACTCTCAGCCTTTCTTTGGATCGATATGTATGGGGCTTGCCCACGGACTTTCGGATGGTCGAATAATACACTGTTTTAATAACTCTGAGAATTCCCTTTCAACCATATTATGTTTTACGGGTGATAACCGCCGTGCCTTTGAAAATACTGGTGGTCCGAATGTCTCAATGCGGTGTGTCACTCTATGTGATCTATGATTATTTTGGACGGAATTTAGGGTTCCAAGATATTTTACCAATACTTCTTGATAAGGATTCTCAGTAGAAACTAATGTCCAATCCAATGTTGGTCCAGGAAAAGAAATTACGTCGGATGCCAGTGTGGACAAATTATGGATCAGTCGTCGATTTTTAACATCGACTATCAATCCAAAACGCTCCAAAAATTTTCATTAATTATAGGATGCGAGTTCTCTACAATTATAAACCTGAAAGAGAACCTAGTACGCAACCCGAAGTCTAGTTCTAACTGCTTTAAACCCAAGGTTCGAATCTGAGAACCATTTTATGCATATAAAAATATGTCACTGGTTTCGCTGGCTGAAACCAGTCTTTTTAGAAACCAACTAACGGCCACACCGCTGTCCACAAGAAGTATGAGACCTGACAATTTATCATAAATAAAGAGGCGAATATGCAAGTGGCTACCATCCGTCGTCTCTACAGACGAGCCAGTTAGTTTTCCGAATGCTGACAAGGATTTATGCATTTACGTGCCTTTGCCTTTTTTCTGAAACGATAATGATACCAACATACAGTACTTAGGTTTTCAGGGGTTTGACCTGTAGATTGTGAACTTCGATTTCTTCGCCAGCGAAACGAGTTTCTTGCTTGTTCGTTAGAGAGTCTGTCTTCGATAACGCTGAAAACCTAAATTTCGTCACGCAATGCCTGGATTGATACAGAGTCTTGCTCTTCACGAACTTCTGATACCGCTTGAAAATAGGATATTTCACAAATATATCAGCAACCATAGCTAACTCACCTAGAGATTCTTTACAAATCGACAAAATCTGTTGAACATATATGGGCAAACGTTGTTGCCAAAAGGTACGCCACACATCAATTAGTTTTCTAGTAGATAAATTCTGCAATTCAACTAATAATTGGGTTGATAGCTTATCACTTAAAACCAACTTTAACTGCGCCGATTCTGACTGTGAAAAAAATTCAATGATTTTCGATTCCAAAGTATCATAAGCTCTAGTATGAGGTGGATTATGAATGATACCGTAAATTACAGACAAAACCTTTCTGTCTAGACACCACACAATAATATTTAGTTTCCTCATTTGAAGTTCCCGCTATCATGAGTTATGATTCAAGCGGACGGAACCAAAGTTCTGAACCACTCTCCCAAAATGGAGGTTTCTCTGAATGCAACCCGAGAAAGTACAAGACTTAAACCATTGGGATTTTCCTCCATTTAAAAAATTTCAGCAGTTACGAACTAAACTTCAAACGCAAATTCATTAAATACAAAATTCAATACAAATAATTCACAGGACAAAACATTTGAAAGTCGCAAGTTGAAAAACCCTTTTAAATTTCAAAATTTAAGACAAAAATATTTCACCTTATTTGGAAATTGACCAGTAGCAGGATCATCGTAAACTCCAAACTCCGCATAAGTCATAAAAAGTCGGTCAAAAGAAGAAACCAAAAATTTCTTACCATACTTCAGAAGAAAAAAATATTCCTACGAGGCTGCGATTAACCAAGCATCAGTAAGTCCCATCTTATGATCATATCAAGGAATAAGCAACAAGGGAACTGATCACGTCCGGCGTAACCACTTGTAGGGAGGTGTAATGAGGCATAACTCCTGAAGTAAAAAGAAATAAATTTATTCCATACCAACAGAAGGCACTTAGGCAGTGAAGATTGCTACTAGTATTGGCAATTATATACAAATGAATATGAACACACGGTTGAGGTTAATATACAAGTATTTACATATGAAACAAATTATATAGGTGGACTGCTTGCAAACAAGCTCAGTGAGGTTCAAATCTGTAGGATTCCACATATCTATTATTCCTGGGCATAAGAGGTTGACTCTAATATTTATAGAAGTACACTGTTCAGCAGCTGTTTAACTAACTGAGTATGCACTAGGGTGGAACGAAAAGAACTTTTTTCCTTTTAACTTATATTATTGCGCAAGAGCTGACTTTTGATGAAAAAATAAACAATAATAAAATTTTATTGCAATCGGAACATGTTATGAGGTGCCGCATGTATGATAAAGTTTCATAAAATTGAAAGGTTTTGCTCTTGTTCAACCTTTTTCTCTAATTTCTCATTCGCTGCAAAAAAGCTAAAATTAAATAATTGTAATTTTTGTTCCTTTATATTAACAGGAAAAACGTTTTCAGGGTGTTTAAAACCTATTGTGTGTATATAAAAAATATTAATAATTAGCCAAAAACGTGCAAGAAATCGGCTATGAATAAAAAGAGAAAATGATTTTTCTACTCTGGAATTTTTCTCTGTTATACATTTAACTGACGAAAAACGCTTACAAGTACTTTACGCATCCTTGCAATTGCTGTTGTGTCGCAAAATGTATTTTGTGTTTTCACAATCAACTGATAATCAATAAAGTTAACGGGGAAGAATTTTTTGTACTGTGAGGTGGTAAATATTTGTGGAGCGAGTTCTTGCCAGCTCAATAAATTTAATATTTCTATTTTCTTACAGCCCATAATTTTGCATATACTGTCGATAGAAAAAGAACAGTAACAAATGTATATATTTTCCTTAGATACGAATGAAATTGTTCATGTGAAAATATCTGTGTAAATATAGGTCGTTTTTGCTTAGTTTTTTCGTTAAGGATATAATATTGAGCATTTGTTTATAAAAGTGATTTATTAAAAAATTTGTTTTAAAAAGAGTATCCTTCTCTTGACGAATTTGATCCAAAATTTGATGCATACTTACAATTTTGGAGTTAATACCAAATATCATCACTTTTGTTCATTGAATTTTTTAAAATTATCTTGTTCACGTACAAACAGACAGCTCCAATTCCAAAAATATTTCTTTTGGATTAAAGAAAGTCTACAAAGTGAAAAATCCCAAATTCTACTGGTTGAAATTTTTAATTAATGCAATACTTTCTCTATGTATCTGCTAGATTGAGAAAAAAAGACTGAAGAAATAGCAGTGAAGTATTTAAGGTAAGTGGCCACCGAGTCTTAAAATGACTTTTTCACCTCTTGAGGTCATTAGTGCCTTAGAAAGTGTAAATGGTGCCCAGTGAAAACGCATTTTCTGTTTGCTCCAGCATATTGTGCATTCAAAAGTGACAAAACCTTACTGACGTTTAGTCTCCGTTACGCGTCATGGTTATAGTTGTAAACAACTATATAGACAATTATACCCCTGCCCTTAGTTGCTATTCCACTGAGAAACAGACGTCAAGCAAAATAACATTCTGACAACAAAAATACTGAAAAGACTTGCTGAAAGTAGTATCTATGACATGAATCCGCAATGCACATGAGATAGGGATGAAATGGATGGATTGGAAGCCACCTACTGTGTTGCTGATTTTGTTTCCCAAAAAATTTCGGGCGACGAGATATTTGACTGAGTCCGTGGGTGTTTGACCATCAACTGCTTCATGCCACTGGGGTGAATATTTCAACTATGCTTAACAGCAAGACCGAGCATTTTGACTCATTTCTAAGAAAAACAAAAGCAATTATTACTTTCCTTTATTAGTCGATTGTATAAGAAAAGAATCATAAAGAATAAAAAGATTGTATTTTTTGATCCCGCAAGAGCTCGCATCTCTAGCAAGTGCAATCTCAAAGTACTAATCCTTCTCCGCTTGAAATATAATATTTCAAGATAAAAAAATATTAATACGAATCCACACATTCACGTGCCATTATAAATCAAAATGTAAGCAATACACAAGGAAATACTAGAACAACGAACAATAAAGTTTACTTTATTCATCATCTTTCATTGGCAAAACACAAAATACATTTTGTTACGTAATAGTAAACAATAGTGGCGAGTCGGGGGTGTTTTCTCCCCACACAGCCCGGGAGAAATTAAATTTAAAATTATTTTAACTCCCTAAAACGAATAATTATATAAAAAGCAAAGGAATTCAGTGAAACCAGCTAATTTTGTAGCTAAATTTTTAAATTTGTTGTCTGCTTCTATACTCCCAGAAACTTTTAGTTGTCTATACTTTTATGCCACCGATTTATAACTTCCAATCTCAGCTACTGATGTTAATAATAAGGATGCATAAAGTATATGTAAGCGTTTTTTGTTAGTTAAAAGCATAACAAATCAATAATTCCCAGATTAGAAAACAACATGTTTTATTTATCCATATCCGATTTCATGCACATTTTTTGCTAATAGTCAATATTTTTGCATACTCACATTATGTTTTAAACACCCTATAAACGTTTTTTTCTATCAATGAATAAAAAGTACAAACTGTTTAATTTGAGCTTTTATACTGCAAATGAGAAAATACAGAAAAAGGTTGAACTAGAGCAAAATTTTTCAAATTTATGAGACTTTATAGTACTTGCGGCACTTCAAAACATTTTCCGATTGCCATAAAATTTTATTTTTATCCTTTTTGCATCAAAAGGCAACTTTTGAGCACTATTACAAGTTTTTAAATTTTTTTTCCACCCTAGTGTTCCACAGCGTTGTAGGCTGCAACAGATGATACATATACTATAATACATTCACCTCGCTTTTCAATCAAAAGCACAGCTGATTGTGACAAAAGAAAAGCTCATTTGCATTTCATTTGTATCAAAGATTTTATCCCTGGCTTTTATATTTGCATCCAAATCACAACATACTGCAGAATTCTCTGAAGCATTGCTAACCAATGTATCGATCCCACCATACTTTGCAACAGCGAAATCTAACAATAATTTCCTGTCTTCCTATTTACCTACATGGCAAAGAATTCCAGATGGATTATCACTTATCGAATTTAAGTCTGAAACATCTTTGACCACGTCCTCTTTTTTCCGTATATTTACGACAACAGACCCTCCATCGTTTCCTAAACGTTTGCGAATGCAGAGACAGTAGCAACTTTTCCTGAAAGTTTCCCTTGTAGTTTCGAAGTGTTCCATATTTTGCAGACTTCAAAAGATTAAAACTGCTCATTTTGATAAAAGCACTACGAAACATCGTTGAATAAAAGCAAAACAAAATGAATTACACTCCTTATAATGAAATGTCTGTGATACTCACTGTGTTAAATGTGTTGTGATAAAATAATTGCAGGTTCGCTTTAAAATACAATATAAAAACTTTATTTTCCTCAAAGCGTAGTTTACACAGGCGCCTCAATCTCAGTCTAATTGGTTCATCTGTGACTTTAAGGCGTACGTCTTGAGAATTTTTCTGTTGGCAATTTATCTCTCACACTAGGTCAATATTGTCGCGCAATAAAATCTTGCGGATGCGCAAAAAGACCGGCAATGACAAGTTCTTATACCGACGTGGCGTTTACTTCAGCAATATTTCTTAAGCAGGTGCAACAACACATAAAAAACAACTCACGTACTGAAGACATCAGCATTAAAGTACAAATAGAAAAAATTTCATGCAAAGGGAAAATTATGCATTACGTGATTTCACAACAAACGAAGAAGCACTATGTGCACAAACGTGCTTTTCACGGATCTAGGAATATTATAAACTGTAGTAAAAATATTAAGAATTAGTTCTAAAAGACTTATTCTGTCTAAATATACAATGTTATAAAACTGGTACACATTTTGCGTACTAAAACAATGACCGATCTTTCTTTGTTGCCTTCCGACAACTGTTTTTTGAACAGTCTCGAACCCAAACGGTGAGTAAGGTCGATTTATTCGGGGTTATAATTCTGTTCTGTAGTGTATTAATTTATATTTCCAGTTGATTAAGATTTTAAATTCAGATCTGCTTTATAATGAAGCGGTTATAGAAAAAATGAAATAAGGGCGTCCCACATGCTTCTAAAGTTCACTTACAAAAATACAAAAATATTTTTGGAAAATATTATATGAGATAAATTAATTTTGTTACTACCTGAAAATTTCCATAAATCTCCACTGTCAAATTGTTTTATTTACAAATCAAGAATTGCTTACACCGGAACAGTGTGTAGTATGTCATTCAAAACTAACCGTACTAAGGATGTATGAGCTTGATTTTGATTAGTGTTTGTCTATAGTTTCTAAGTTTCTTTCAGCTTAAAAAAGTAATTGATTTTAACTTGCTAAAAACTTCAATTTTTAAGAGAAAATTTTAAATTTTAAATTTACAATTATTTAGTGAAAAGAAACTTGGAATAATGAAAATGGCAATTAAGTGTTACTAACATCATGAAAAAAATAAAATAGTAGGGGGAACTAGGGATACTTGACCATACGTGTTTTTCTCAGATTGTGAGATAACTGGTAATTTGTGTGTGCCATTTTTACTTGACTTTTGTTCATACGATCTATTGGAGGAGGTTTTCATTCCAAGCTGAAAAGTGCTCCTAATGGTGTAGGTAAAAATATTTTTGGGTACAAAAGTAAATTTTCACTTTATTATTCCTCAGTGGATAGGAAGTTTACTATGGAATATATAATGAATTAAAATATTTTGGATTTTTAAACATACTTCTAGCTTTAATTTGATATACGATGTTATTCAGAATCTTAATTCAAAGTGGTATAGTTTTTAAATTATTTAAAAAAAAGTCAAGTTAGGGATAATTGATCCAAAAAAGTTAGGGATAATTGATCCTATCAAAATCTATTGCAGCTCCGATGTCGTAGCCGACCGAAGCGCATTTTGTGTTTGGGATCAGTTGTCTGGTGCGTGGAGGTAGTTGGCAAATTGGCAACCGAAATACAGAGAAAAAGTATTTAAAAATTATTTGTTAGTAATTATTTACTGAATAAACTTTCATTTTAATATGATAATTTCAAATGCAAATAATTTTTTAGTTAGAATTTTAAAAAGGATTGAAATTTAATCAATCTATTTTCAACTCGCCTGAAAGAAAGTTTTATTTATTATCTGAATAAAAATCTTTTGATCGAACTTTCTGTAAGTGTTTGGTTTTATTTAACGTTTCGCCATTTCTATTGAGTTTGTCTTTCTTTCTTGACAGTATCAGAGATATATCAAAACCAAAGTGTCCCTAAGGTTAGGGATACTTGACCCAATTTATTAAAAATATTTATAAATAGTAACTATCTTTTAATAGAAACGAAATTCTTAATCTACAAAACTCTTACTAGACCTGTTTTAACATATGTATCAGAAACTTGGACAATATCTAAACAGGAAGAAACTCTTATTGCTACTTTTGAAAAGAAAATACTACAAAGTATTCTTAGTACTATAAATGAAAATAATATATGGAGGACAGATACAGTTTGAAAGTGTTCAAACAGCCTAATATTTAAAATATATAAAATTAATAGAATGAAATGCATGGGCCATCTAATCCTCATGAACGAGATCAATATTGTTAAAAGTGTTCGAAAATATAAAATGTCTGGAACTAGGAAATGAAGCAGACTAGTTTGATTTTTCCTTTAATAATGAAAAGAACTGGAGATCAAAGATCAGAAATAAGTAATCCTGTAGACACCTTCTAAAGAAGTCAATTTTACACCTAGACCGTCTGGCCAATATATATTTAATATTCTAGTAAAATATTAAATATATACATTATTTAAGAAGTAGAATATTTATTCTTGAAAATCCGAAAAATTAATAGAAGGCAATTTTCTTCAAGGGGAAAGTCTGCATAATTCCCAAGAACATGAAGGGAAACTTCAAGAGTGCTACCCGGTTTGGTAAAATGGTTTGCGTCCGACCTTCAGCATCCATATGTCCGACTTCAATCATCGGATATCGAAAAATTAAAGCAGCCCCACCTTCGGTGAAAATATTGAAGAATAAAAACTGGAAATTGTAAATATAAAAAAAAATTTAAAAAAGAAAAAAAAAAGAAAACATAAAAGGACAAATAATTTTTGTTCTGAAAAGTTCTTTGGCCGAAACAAAAATCATGAACGATAAAAGGAAATATAAAGCCAAGATGAATATCATAATAAATGTATATTCTTAAGAGCCATTTTTTTAAGAATCAGGCAGGCTTGCACAGTTGACATTTTTGATTTTGCTGAAATTTTCAGAACAGGTTCTTCATGTAAAACTATTAGACACGTGTTTTTTATTTTGCAAAAAAACATCTTATAGTTTTAGGGGATTAAAATTGAAGAAAGTCCATTATTTTAAGGAAACGTACCATTTTTCATAAGGCAATACTTTTTGTGCCAAGTGTGAACCATGGCATTGGTAATTATTTCGTGTTCATCTGCTTCCGCACTGACTGTTAGGACATAAAGACTTATGGTTGGCTTTTGGCACCAAGGCCAAAGGTCATTCAAAATTTGACGAGAAAAGGCTTTATTTCTGAAATTTTGACCGTCAAAATCTTCTTTTGCCAACAGTGAACCACAAAGGTATATATTTCAGAGAATACATACTAATGAGAAATACCGAAAAAGAGCAAGACGTGTGGTTGACTTTTGGAATACAGAAATATTTGACCTTGAAATTGCGATAAACACAAAATTGCATGATTTTAGAGGTCATTCACTGCTTGTGCTAAGATTGACCAGGTATTAAATTAGCTGGAAAAGAAACCTTAAATATAGCAGAAACAAAATAAATTCACAGATCTATGGTGACTTATTCAAGTTTTATGTAATGCGGTTCTATATTTTGTGCTGAACAATGTTTTGTGGCACTTGTTAATAAACATCAATTGCTTTTATTTCAATATTTATTACTATTTTATATAAAAATATTACATTAAAATTTATTTAATTAAATGAATTGCTCTCTGAACATAATAAACAATTAGAACAAATTGAAAACTGAGTGCTGCAAGTACTCATCGAATGCCAAGAAATCCTTATTTCCATATTCCCAAACGATTCTTCTTGTAGCATTTATAAGCAATAATTATTTCATCAATGTGCATAGTAATTGGTTTATTTCCATATAGTTGTGTATATCTATAGAAAATGAATTTAATGCTCACCTTTTCTTTTTGATCTCTTTTTGGCCAGCAGAAATTACCCGCGCTTTTTTCTAGGAATTTCATTAAGTATGCCTTCACCTTCAATCTTTTTTTATTTTACCAATGTAAAAAAAGTCCTGTTCATAGGACAAACACAAGTGCTCCTGATCTGCTCTTTGTATGTTTTGAAGTTTCCTTTTATGTCTTGAATGGAACCACTTCGGCTTAATTGTTGAGTTATTTTGTGTGATTCATAGCTTTGTAAAGAATTGTCTGTAGAGATACTATAGTTTTTAATCATATATATTTTTTATTCTTTTTGGTGTGGTTGGACAAATATGTGAACTTCTCTTCTTCCCTTTTACATCCTTTTTCGTTTATATCGAACTAACTGGAGTTGCACGTCATGGATCGGCTCAGGGGTTGTAAGCAAGTTCTGCACTTCTTGTTGTTCTAGTTCCTGTAAAGAAGGGAAAGTAATGTATATATAACTGATATCTAATATAAAATTATAAATTAATGTATACTGCCATACAGAATTTATAATGGTAAAGTAATATACTATAAATAATAATAATATAGATATGAACTTAAAAGATTCCTCACTTGTTCAGTGATGTCATTTAAATCATCTTTAATGACATCAACATGTTTCAGACCTGGACTTGGTGGTTTTAATGTTCCACCTTTATGCATAGCTGATATCCTGCTGAAGAGGCTTCTGATTTGTGAAGAAGTCATGTACTTAAAAGGTTGAAATCATTTTCTTCCAGTAGGATTTGTCTGTTGTCTCATTTCCTTCATTGTATTTTCTGGTGAGGATTTTACGCCAGATTTTTCTCCTTTCATAAAGATGTTATAAATATATAGTTGTTGTTTGTAAGAGAAACGTGTTATTTTTCTATTTGGAAGAGACCAGCCAATTCTAAGCTCATTCAGAATTGTCGTATTATTTGCGAGGTTTTTAGGCACATTTGCTGCAATGGGAGATCTGCAGTGGATGCTTTAAGTGTTTTAGTATACATAAAACATGCTTTGTCCAAGGTGCTGCTGATCTTGGTAAAGTTATGATTCCCAGCAGTTAAATGCTTTTCTAGGGAAGCAACATCATCAACAAACAAGTAAACAGAATTGATAATGTTTCGTTGCAACATAAATATTTTAGCTGTTAAATAATTTACTTTAGACAAGCCCATTTCTCCTGTTACACAGATACCATTGTATAATACAAAGGAGATATAATATAAAGTATAATATTGTATAATATAAAGGAGGAGTTTAAAAGGAGGTTTTGTCATACAATGATTATTTGCAGTACTCAATTTTCAATTTGTTCTAATTGTAAATTATGTTCAGAGAGCAATTCAGTTAATTAAAAAAATTTAATGTAATAATTTTATATAAATCATTAATAAATATTGAAATAAAAGCAAACGATGTTTTTCAACAAGTGCCAACAAAACACATGCTCAGTAGGGTGGGCCGAAAAACACTTTTTTTCGAAATCGCTATTCTAGTAGTGCGGAAAGGATTCTCTCTGGGTTCAATAAACACGGTGTAAAATATTTTTTGATTGGATAATATCTTCTGCCCCCGCATCGCACTTGGATTTTGGAAATTTGGGTAAAAATTGGCAATTTTTACTCGGCGTAGGAAATATAATTATTATTCAGTATTGCTATTCTAATAGTGCGCCCACTGGGTTCAATAAGAAAGGTGTAAAATATTTTTTCGATAGAATAATATCTTCTGTTCCCGCATCGCAATTGAAATTTTGCAATTTTTGGAAAAAAGTGCATTTTTTTATGTGTTATAGGAATAAATCAAACATGAAAAATAGACGGGTGAAACACAGTTTATTGATGTATTGTATTGTATAATTGATTATATTACCTGAAAATTATTAAATAATTGCTGAGTCATAATATATTAATATAATATTTGTTAAGGATATTGTAATCATAGAATGTTATGACATGCCAATACCAAAAGTTTACTTGCACTTAATCAGCAGCAAGAGGCCTGAAATCAGCCTTATTGTCGAATTCAGGCATCGGTAAAAGAATGTGGATCGAATGAACCCGTCTTTATTTTGAAACTCATAGACATTAATGGATGCTTCTGTCACTAACTTGGTACACCGTTCAACTGCCTATGTGTCATATGGGAAGTGAACGAAGATCAATTCTGGATTTTTCTTATCACGCACAGTGGATCTAAATAAGGCAGTGGATATATTACGGAGGATTGGTGGAGAAGTAATGGTAATTGAAGACCAGTCAATCATTTCCGTATAGTCAGCTGCTTCAAAATTAAGTTATGGTGGAGAAAGACATGTACTGACTTTACATTACAAGATGACTCTCTAGACTTAATTATACGTCGTGCAACAAGTTCTCTGATGTGCACTCTTTCATAATTCAACATACATAGCAAAATATTCTCAGGATGAGCAAAGAAGATCCTTGCTTAAGTCACGCCTATCAGTTGTTGGTAATTCGCTGTCAATAATTTCGAATGTTGTAACTGGCAAAGTTTCACATGTAAGAAGGGCCTCCCAAAAATACCAGAATATGATTTTGGACCATTTGTTGGCACATCCAATGTTTCAAACAGATGCCTCAGAGTAAGTGTTCATTAAAATGCGGGAGACATATTACCCACTGCAGAGGTTTACCAAGTTTAAATTCCAAACACCGAATTACACCGGATTTCCATCCGATATTAACAGATGTGCCGCCACAGCCAATTGCCAAAAGCTGAGAAAGATCTCGTGTGATCCTTTTAAAATATCCGATAATAGTCGGGGAAATCTGTTTTGCGGTGCCAAATGATGGACTCAAATGAGTAATGTAACGTGAAATAAGTTCTTCAATAAGACATAAACGTTCCTCTTTTGCTTTTATCGTGTATCTTTTAGTATCTACTCTCTTCTCTATCAATGTAAAATCTTTACGACTATCGAAATACAGCCCCTTTAACGGTAATGCCTTAGCTTCACTTAAAGCCTGGAATCTAATTTTAGCTTTTTCCCTTCACAGCTTGCTCTCGTCAACCACCAAATCTGAGTTGTTGCTAGTTGTGAGACCGACATAGGAAAACACATGAAGCAACTGCAGAACCACAGCCCGGTCCGAGACGCCAAACCTGTCACGAACCACAGCAGTTGAAGGAGGCCAAGTCGCATTTGTGATGATTTAGCTAAAACGGAATTAATTGTTTGTACTTAGGATCAGTAAGAGAGATTAAACGGTTCGATGTTGATTCTTTGTAAGTGTTCAGATTTAAAATTACTTCGAATATATCTGAAGAACAATCCGCTTATTCATCTTTATAATCTACATACTCTGCGTTAGACGTTGCTTGTGTATGATTTAAATATAAATTGTGAGCCTTTCTATCAGCATTATCAGCAATATTCCGAAGTCGCTTCCTGCATGAAAAGACAAGAAAAAGTGTATTTTTTACAAAAATTGCAAAATTTCAATTGCGATACGGGAACAGAAAGTACTATTCTATCGAAAAAATATTTTACACCTTTCTTATTGAACCCAGTGGCACCTCTTCCGCACTATTAGAATAACGATTTCGAAAAAAAGTGTTTTTCGGCCCACCCTAATGCTCAGCGCATAGTATAAAGCCGCATTATATAAAACTTGAAAAAGTTACCATAGATCTGTGAATTTATTTTGTTTCTGCTATAGTTAAGTCTTCTTTTCCAGCTAATTTCATACCTGGTCACTCTTGGCACAAGCAGTAAATGACCTCTAAAATCATGCAATTTTCGGGTCAAATATTGATGTACTCCAAAAGTCAACCACACATGTCTTGCTCTTTTTCTGTATTTCTCATTAGTATGTATTCTCTGAAATATATACCTTTGTGGTTCACTATTGGCAAAAAAAGATTTTGACGGTCAAAGTTTCAGAAAAAAAGCATTTTCTCGTCATATTTGAATGCTCTTTGGCCTTGGTACCAAATGTCAACCGTAATTCTTTAAGTCCTAACAGTCAGTGCGAAAGCAGAAGAATACAAAATAATTACCAATGCCATGGTTCACTCATGGCACAAAAAGTATTGCTTTATGTAAAAGGGTATGTTTTTCTTAAAATAATGGACGATCTTAAATTTTGGACCCCAAAAAATATAGGAATTTTTTTTTGCAAAATTCAAAATACGCATGTCTAATAGTTTTACATGAAGAACATATCCTGAAAATTTGAACCAAATAAAAAATGTCAACTGTCCAAGACTACTCGATTTGCCTGACTGTTAAAAATACTGGCTCTTAAACAGTATCTATTTAAAAATTAAAATAAATTACATATCCTTAGCAATTCCGGTATCCTTGTACCATTTCTACCTTCTCATACAAGCTTCTGTGATTTTTGTTCTGATATCTAGATGATTGATTAAATTTTTTTCCTTTTCAGTACACTGACAAAAGCTTCTTTTAAAAGCATTTTTCATAAGAATTTATTATCTTTACATTCAGCGACTTCTATACCATATCTTAAATTTTTCATTGACGTATTGAGAATCTTTCAGGTCGAATTATTATGGATTTTATTTCTTTGAATAATTTAGCAATATATAGTCAAACAGGCCTGTGCCCTACTTCCAGTTTTATTGTCAATACAGGTTTTCCGAATTTTTCTCAAATTTCTAGATTATTCTCCCACTACTTAAAGATCTTGTCTATTCTTGATTCAGAACCCTTTAGCGAACATAAATGTAACTCGACTCAGTTCAGCGATGACTTTCAATGAAAAATATTTCTTTTTAATCTTTAATTTAATCTTAATTTAAATCAATTCAGAAATCTTCTAAAACAATCACGAACAACAAACGAGGTACTTGATTCAGCGTCAGCATAAAAGTTTTTCTAAGACTGCATATTAATTATGCCATTTCTTAAAATATAGCTTGTATCAAACACAGCAAGAAGTGAGACTGACAGTTTCTTCCGAAACGATAGAAACCAGTGACGTAGCGACCGGGGGACAAGAGGGGTATTGATGACCCGGGTGCTAGTTTTAGGAGGAACTATGCAGTCAAAGCATTACTGCATCTATGCCATTATTAAAAGTAAAATATGATGAAAAGGGTGTGAAGATAATACCTTACTTCTGGCGTCATTTAGGCTTGTTAAGACACTGATGATGACTGAGATTTAAAAAAATCACATTATCTTCCGGGCGCCACTTACTCTTGCTAAGCCACTTAATGAGCTTATATCTCTTTACAAAGTTAATTAAGATGAGGGGGCGGAAATATACCATGCCCACATGAGCGGTGTTTACACAAGCTAGAGAATTGATTCTAGGGGAGAGCGAAAAAGTCATATTTTCTTCCGGGCGCCACTTACCCTCGTTACGCCACTGGCAGAAAAATGCTCTGACGCCTTTACCAACTGAAGTGCAGTCGTAGTTCATTTGACCACGGTTCGAAATTACAAGGTCCGCTCCCAATATGTTAGCAGTAGCTTCGTAAAGATGGGATATTATTCTAACAAAAGACATTTTCGCAAGCCACAAAAATGCACGCTTGAAAAATTTTGCCGCAATGGGGAACTTCAGCATTTTTTAAAAACACGTGAAAGCCATCTGTATTTCTAGAAAAAATCATTCTAATTTCAAATATGCAAGTGAAAGTTTACAGAAAAAATTATTTATTTAAATATTGAGAGCGAAACATGCACTGAAATAGCAGGAATCATGATGCAATCCGAAACGCACTCTCATTGGCCGAGTAGATTTTGACGTCAAGGGTACCTTCCTTCGCATGCTTCTCTTTCGCTACTTCTGTACCCTGCTTTGAATTGAGGCGTTTATACCAGCTAACATTTTCGAAGTAAAGTTTTTAGCTTTTCTACTATTCAACGTTCAATTTCACAATGGATATTGGTTTTGTACAAGGTAAATCGGAAAATTTGCCAAGAATTGATTCTACAATGATGGCAATGTATTTCAAGAAAAATTCTGATTTTATGATGGCTGAGATACGAGGAATAAAAGTACAACGGTAAAATTTCTCCTTTTATTGTCTTATAATCCTCCTCAATGAAACAACATAGAACCCAAAATAAAATAAAATGCTGAACTTAGCTTAAAAAAAACCTGTCATAACTCAGAATCCAAACAGTATCCCATGGTGTGTATACTAATTTGTAGACAGACAAAGTGCTTAAAAAATTTAAAAAAAGCATGAGAAACAGAACCAATGAAACAAAATTAATTCTAGCTTAACTTCTTTTTAATGTTAACCGAATTCGGCATAAGAAAAAAAGAAAGGAAATCTTTAAACTCCCTTTAAAAAATCAACTGAAAATGAAAAAATAAATTAATTCTGATAATGCTATTAAATCATCACTATCCCCGTGTGGATGAATCAGCATAAATAAAAAAGCAGGAAACCGCTAAAGGCCAGATACGTTTTCATGTATGTGTCCTCGCTTAACTTTTCATATGAAAAAATAAAAATAAACTTTTAAAAAATTAAACAAAACCGTGGTTTGAAAAGTATAAAATATTTTTTCTTTTTAAAATCGGTGCCAAAATAGACACAATATTAAATCTATTTATAGAACCTTAGAACAACCTACAATAGAAACTTAAAACTACACGTGGCTACCACGTAATCTTTCAATACTAGCTACAGGTATTAAGCGTTTAACCTCATCTTATACTTATATCAGAAACAGAACAAATATGAAATTCAAGGCTCTTCCTTACAGTAATTCCTGATATTGTTATGGGGTATCAATGGTTTCTTAAAATGTAAATTCCATGTAATCTAAAAAGGGGGATAATAAAGGGAAAAACAAATTAAATTTAACTATTTGCTTTAAAATATATATTTCTTTTTTCCTGCAAACCTCACCTTATATATCTTTAACTAACTTTCTGAAGACAAATTTTGATTTTAATACATTCATTGAATATAAAGGATTTATTTTGCATCAAAAATTATTTCTGCGAATTATTTTGTTGAACTACGAATGAAAACGAGTTTCATTATCAAAAAGTTGTGAATTTAAACTAATTTTTAAGATATTCTTATTAAATTTCAATAGTACTGTAATTTTTATAAGAAATAATAAGAATATAAGAAACATTCGAATATCCATTGAAAAAATTAAAGCAATAAAGTAACAAGAGCAAGTTTTTTTTTTAAAGAATCTTAAAAAAGGTGGGATCTTCTATATTTAAAAAAAAATAAATTCCATGTAATCAAACGGGATAAAACTAATCAAATTTTACTTTTTGCTTTAAAATATATATATTTTTTTTGGCTGCTAACCTCACCTTATACTTCTTTTAAAAACAAAAAAGATATCGAATTCTGAATTTACTGTGCTTCATGATATACAATTTTAATAGATATAAGATAGGTTAATAACTGTGACATTAAAATGATCTCTACAGACATGACGAATGCTGCTTGCTGATAATTCCGGATTAAGCTCCTGATCTCTCTTCATCGCTTTACACCACTTTTTACGAATAATATAATTCCTTGCACATTGATAAATAATTTATCGGGTGCCGTTACTGTTATATTACTACACTTAGGAACAATACAATACTTGTATCTTGCCGACATTATTTTATCTGATGCGAGAGTCGCAAAATATAGGAAAAAAGAGAATCTCTATAGAGAGCGAACGGGAAGAAAGCGTGTGTCTCCCCTGTAAGCAACGATGACGTCAGACCCGTTTCGCGCCAAAATGGGTAGGTTTTATCGCGTTCTCTGAGAGGCGAACTTTGATAGCAAATTTGAAAAAAACAAACTGCCTAGACTTTTTTTCTAATATTATTGTTCATTTCGAAGCATTTTAAATCGATTTAAAAATAAAAAAAATGCTGAAGTTCCCCATTGTGCTAGTTATTTTTCTATAAGTGTGAAAATTACGTATTCAGCAAAACTATTCTCTATTGTTCCATATTATTTGATAGATCAAATAATATGAAATAATATCTAACAGTACTTTAGACACGATTATCATAATCAGAATCTTCTTTCTCTTGTAAGATATGCTGGGTTATAAGAAACAGAACTTTGCCGATATACGAGACGCTGGAGATCGCAACTTCAAGGAAGCGAAATGTAATTTTTGGATGCTGGCATTTTAAAGTATATGCTTAAGAATGATGTGGAAAACAACAGTCCACCTCTAATTATTATAATAATAGTGAAAAAATTTCTGAAATTTTGAATGGCAACAACTGTTTTTTATTGGAATGTAATAACGCATGTTTTATTAGAGTGTTGCGCATATTTCACTTTGTACGTTATACTACTCCAAATTAATGATTTTGCTGGTATCCACACCAACAATTATTGCAACTATTCTGTTTTTACGTTTATATGTAACTTGAATATATGACTTTAATTATTAATCTAGAAACTTCCTCCCACTATTTATACACTCCCACTAAACATCCTCCCACTAGAGGATTTACTTTTGAAAGCTTCGTGTCATACTTGTGGGCACGCAAGGAATGTTTTCTCAGAAGCCTAAAAGAATAAAAGGACAATATTAAATTTTGAAATTGAGTTTCCAACCGAATATAAAATAAAAGTAAATAATATTTCTATTTCAATTAGCTAGTTTTATGTGGCATAAAAGTTTTATTCGACAAATGCACTATATATAATCAATTGGGAGCGTCTCGAAACCAGTTTGTCCGTCCGTCAAGCGAAGCAATATGAGGTTTCTGATGTTGTTGTGCGCTTTCTGCTTGTTTGCGATCGCTCAGGGGAAACTGAGTTATCAGGAGAAGATAAAAAATCATTAAAATTGCTGGACCTACATGAACTGCATTTCAGGTAAAAGGCTAAAAGTTTTTAGAAATAACTGGCACGAATGTAAGAAAATGTAATTATGCGTTGATATTGCTTAAATGGTATAATCGTGTGCATTTATCCTCTTGAGACACAACGTGCATTTTAATGGAAATCTGTGTTTTATATACAAAAAATATTTGCTATCCATCCAAAGTCTTTAAATCCCGATGTCCAGTGCTTTAGAAAGTCCCATACTGTAATCTATTAATTATATTGTTACGAACCTGTAATGTCACTTCTCTACAATATTTGTCTCATGGCTGGAAATAGCATTGAGTAGCGCCGGCTACCAGCTCTAAGGGAGTGACAAAAAATGCCGGTTTTGTATTAATGCGCTTTTTTGTTTTATAAAATAACATGTCAAATAATTTACATTTGCTTTAACAACCGCAAATTGCGGGTGAACGATGTGATGCTTGAATGATTTAGTATTATAGTGTGGTGGCATTTTGTCAATTGAAAATAGTGTAGCTGAAGGTATCTATTTTGATGACGCAATTTCAAAATTTGCTGAACAAAAAAGTTAGAATAAAGAGATTCTGAGAATAATGTTAATTCTAAGTATCATGTTAAAGTACAGTTTGTAGGACAAGAGCCTAGAGAACGAAAGTTGTAAACAATTGAGTTTTCATTAAATTGTATTATAATAATAATAAAGTAATGCACTAGGTACGATCACTATGAAAAATATATCTTACATAGTACAGTAAACTGGCTTATTATTAAAATGGCATTTTCCTCTTTATTATTCATAAAAAATTGTTTAAAATAATTAACATTATTCCATCTTTATTTAACCAATGGGGAACTTCAGCAATTTTTAAAAACGCTTGAAAGCATCTGTGTTATAGAAAAAATACTCTAATTTCAAATATGCAAGAGAAATTTTACAAAAAAACTTATTTATTTAAATATTGAGGAGAAAAATGCACTGAAAGCGCAGAAACGATGATGCAATCCGAAAAACACTTTCATTGCCGACTAGATTTTGACGTCACATGTGCTCTTCTCTTCCGCAACTGGTATCGACGTTTGCAACTTCTCGATTAAATCCGGAGCATAAAATTGATCACTTAGCCCAATTTTTTGAAATTCCTTGAAAGAATGCGCATCACTGTGAATGTAACAGAAGGAGTTTTCCACAATCGACACTCAAATGTGACAAGTTCTTTTGCAGTATTTTTATAGATCTCTCTTAACTCTATGAAGTTCTTATTACTCTTTGAAAGCTTCGGAACAAAGCAAGGTACTCACTTTCTATCAGTAAAATCCTTCTCTCCTCCTTAAGTTTATTACAAGCGAAGCAACTCAAATTTGTTATCAATATATGTGTTTGTAATTATTCAGTTCCGACAAAGAATCTGGAAACAAACCGTTGCTCGGACCTTTCCTTGAGTACATTCAGTAACTGGATCGAAGTACTATACAAAATAGGCTACGCTTTAGGAAAAACGGGTAGATTTTCAAACGCATCAAGCAGCGATAAATTGAAGAGGGGCAATCGGACATTCCGAGGAGATGATGCGATTTTTGCCGAACAAGAAAGAATGAAAAGCTAAGAACCTGATTTTGCATGAACTTTCAAATTTCGTAAGCCTACATATAAAAGTACAAGAATATTCTTATTTCAAAAGTTCCGCTCAAAATAAATTCAGATACGGCATTTTTTTTAAATATATGTGTGCCTTTGAAAAATTAATTCTATTTTATATAATTTTATTTTACTATGCTATGAAGAATACAAATATTCTTTCCTTTGTAAAAGTATTAAAGTTAAGATATCAGTTAATAGTAATTAATATATAATCAGGTAAAAATAACTTATATAAAGAAACCTATATAATTTTATAATAATATTCAAACACAACCAAATGCGACTAATATAGTAATTTACATGCTGCCTTCTACAAATATATAAACCCTAAATGCTCGGTGGTATAAATTTATCCTACCTTTCTTCAACTGTAATAATTGATAGGTAAATTGACTTTATAAAACCGATCTTGATTTGAATATATTCATTGATTTTAAATGTTTTATTTTGCATCAATAATTAATTCTGTGAATTATTTTCTTGTACTACAAATGAAAACGATTTTCATCATAAAAAAATTCATGAAATGAAACTTATTTTTAAAATATTCTGATTAATTTTCAATGACACTGTAATTTTAAAAAAAATATAAGAAACACTTGAATATCCATTGAAATAATATATACAGTAAAATAAAAAGAGCAATTTATTTAAATCTTAAAGCAGGTGGAACAGTCTCTGTGCCACCGCTCCTCAAAGTGTTAAATTATACATTCCATGTAATCAAATAGATGGAAAAAACTAATTAAACTAGATGCTTTAAAATTGTTGCTGATCTCACATTTTACATATATTCAAAACTAAATCCCTTTAAAAATGTCATTTGCCAGGCTCAGGGCCAGATACTGAAAGTGGCAGATGTGCATTTGGAAAAACCATATTTTTCGCATGGGCAACTATATGTGGCGTGTTCACGTGTGTCCAGCCCACACAACCTCTACATCCGTGCAAATAATGTGGTATACAAAAGTATATTAGAATAGATAAACAATTTACATAACTATATCAGCATACATGTACAGTACACTCCTGTCAGCCGTCCAATTAAATATTATCTTCGTCAGAACTTTTACTTTCCCCTTTAAAAATGCAAAAAAACATTTACATTCGTGAATTAAAAAAAAAAGAATAATTCAGATTCTTCGCGCACGAAGTCGCGTGTAACAGCTAGTATAAAATATATTATAAATGTGATTAAAATTTTAATTTACTTACAGCTTTTCAACCTGCCCCTCACGCTTTTCCGATTTTTGTTTTGATTCTTGAGAAAAAATATTTTTTTCTTTTTTAATGCATTGGGAAAAGCGTTCTATTTTAATTTTTTTTAAATATTTATAATTTGCAATTAATTTAAACTGGTGGTTCACAGTCGCGAATTTGCTCATCTCTCACAAGTAATTGAAAAGGGTAGAATTGCTGAAGAACTGGTTAAGAGCTTTCCTCCGGGAGGTGACAGTTATGAAAAGGTACTAAAGAAATTAAAGACTCGTTTTGAATAAGATGAACTACTTATTCAAATATATGTGAAGGGACTTGCTTTCATTAGCTCTTCAGAAACAAAATACTCCTAATAAATGTTTGAAAAATCTGCATGACCTACTAGAGAGTAAACTTCGTGCACTCGAAATCTCGGGAGTCACTCCCGAAAAATATGCTCAATGCTGTTTCCACTCGTAGAATCTGCTTTACCTGAGGAAACTCTGAGAGCTTGGGAGAGATGTAGGTCTACACAACGTAGATTTAGATAGGATAACTCCACAGAAGAGCGTAGTGCAGATATTATCACCAAGAGTAAACTTGATTTGATCCGTGAATGTCTTGAAAATGAGGTTGAGCCAGAAAAATGCATAATTCTGGCTTCAAAAACATTTACAAGAGTGAATATTATTAAGCCCAGTGTTAAACAATTTAAAGAGACGAAAATAGTGGGTGCTGATCTTTTAAAAGCTTCCAGGGGGCAAAATAAATGCATATTTTGTTCAAATATTCTCAATTTCTCTGATTGTCTGAAAATGCTCAAGATGTCAGTCAAAACAATCTCGTTCTTGCTTTCTGTGGTTAAAGTTTAGAGTAGGTTGTTTTAGTTGTGAGAAGATGCTTTATATTCTGTTTTGAAGGAATATGAATCAGCTAATCTCAGAAAAAAAATAAGCTTTATCAAAAAAGATACAATCGAGAACGATCAAGATCTTGCAAATGCGTCTAAAACTCCCAAAGTTATGTTGCAAACATTTACTGCCATAGTTAGAGGAAATGAAAGAAGGAGAATTTCAAGAGCTATTATTGATATGGCTTCGCTTATTCCATACATATTAAAAGATACATCCAAAGAATTGCAGTACTAAGTTGAAACCTGTGGGTATCTTCAGAATTCTCTGCACTGGGGAAACAATTCAGCAACTGGAGTATTCAAGAATGATGTTTTACTTTATACTTGCCATGTTCTTATCAATCTTATCATTGCAATTTTAAAGTACTCAGTCAAACTATGATTTGTGAAACCGTGCCACCTACCACACCTGAGATTTTTTTTGAAAGAACGTGCTGCTTGTGGTATTACTGTGTCGATTGCGACGGACCAATTCAAGTTCTTATAGGTGCTGATGTGGCCTGTAAACTTATGACTGGTGGTTTAAAACACTTACCTAGTAGACTACCAGTAGTAGAGACACGACTGGGACGGACGGTTATAGGTCGTTTAATACAAATTTCTTCCATGGACAGAACTTCTTTCGCAGTTAGTTCTATGCTGCCTGCAACTTAGATCGATAACAGATTTATGGGAGCTGGACACTTTCTGTATTACTGAGCCCTCAGCGGAAAGGAAAGGGAATGAACTGCAATAAGCGGCAAGAGGACATTTTCTGAAAACAGTGCTCATTGACGACCATCGTTATGTTGTACTACTACTATGAAGAGAAGATTATCCACCACTCCCAGAAAACTACGATCTAGCATTGAGGAGATTAAACACTACACTCACGTGTTTAAAAGTGCAGTCTCGAAGCATACGAGAATGTGTTTGAAGAATGGTTAAGAGAAGAAATTATAGAGGAATTCCCAGATGATAAAAATGTTCCAGCGCATTATTTATCACACCACCCTGTGCTGAAAGAGCATAGCACTACCAAAATAAGACCAGTATTTGATACTTCAGCAAAATGGAAAGGTTCACCAAGTCTAAAGGATTGACTAGAAAAGGATGAGAATCTAATTGAGTTGATTCCAACGATTACAAACGATTTCGTGCAGAGAAAATAGGAGTTACTGCAAATATCCGCAAAGCTTTTTCTACAAATAAGTCTTACGCTTGACTAAAGATTACCTACGATTTTAATGTAATTCAAGCAGTGAAGAATTAAAGCAGTATCGTTATTACCGAGTTGTTTTCGGAGTATCCTGCAGACCATTTCTTTTGAATTCAGTCATTAAGTATCACTTACGAGCGGTTTCACGAGAAATTGAATAGGGTATATCTTCATATCCAAAAGACATTGTTCAAAAACTCATGAAAAGTTTTTACGTTGATGACTGCATTACAAGTGTGATTATCTCAATCTATTTATGAAGGTTTCAGCTACAATAATTGCAGAAAGAAAATTTGACCTTAGAGATTGGGAGCATACAGATCCCAGTACTTCATAGACAGTTGAAACCAAAGTGTTAGGCATGATTCGGAATAAAATCTCTGACTCTCTCCGTGTTAAACATTTGTTTTAAAGAAGATCTTAATAGAAATGATAACGAAAAGAACTGCGCTCTCTTCGGCCCACAGGTTATTTCACCCTATTGGTGTAACATGTCCCGTTTAATTAGTACCTAAATTGTTCCTTCAAAATATTTGGAAAATGAAGATAACTTGGAAAGATGAAGTTAATGAGACTACAAGAATTGAGTTTTGGAGTAGTTAAAAATTATTACTTAAACTTAGAACATAGTGTTCCCCCCAGGTATTTTGGTGCTAAAAATGTTGAACACCAGTCGTTACATTTTTTTATGATGCTAGTAAATGAGCTTATGCTGCTGCTGCTTTTCTTCGCATTGTAAACATAAATAGTGTTAAAGTATATTTAATACAGGCAATAAGTCAAATCGCTCCTACAGGAAAGGGAGAAATTATCTGGTGGAACACAAAAAAAAATCCCTTTTCGGCAAGCTTGAAGGCAAAGATAGATTCCTTTACGCTAATGTTACAAAAGTAATGAAATATTACATATTGACCAATACAGACATAGCCAATGACTTTATTGTTTCTACATATTGTAATATTTACGCTGTGATTCTGTTTTAAGGACATTTAATCTTTTACTATATCAAGGTCTTATCATTCCAATTTTCATTCCAAAAGGTTATGCTAGATTTATCGGTCAGTACATTGGTCAATTTTTTTTAATATCTCAACACATAATCATTCAACAGGTAAGAGTCATAAATAAATAAACATCTCAGAAGTGCAAATATCTCCTAAATAACATTTAACCTGCCTTTCTGAAACAGCAACAAGAAAAAGTGACTCTTGACAGGAATGAAGAAAGAGATTAACTAGATTTAAAAATTAATCTATTTAATCTACGTTACAATATAATTGTGTGAACATTACTTTGTCATACGGTAAAATCACATGACGTAAAACACTTAACACTACTAAAATGGGCTCATTTAGAGAAATCCCTGGTTACAGAGATAATAGTCACTAAATTCTTAACATATAAGAGAATAAAAATTATTAAACATTGTGAGTTCCAAATTTATCATGTGTGTTTAAAGCATAGGATATCAACATATATATTACAGCATTAGGATGCGATAAAACCAATCTTCAATTCTTTTTCCCATCCTGAGCTACTAAACCGCTGCCTTGGAGCCTATACACAAAATACAAATGAATCTCTAAACTCAGTGATTTGGCAGATTTGCCCTAAGATATCGGGCAGCGGTCGTAGGATTGCAGAAATTGCTGTCTACGAATCAGTTGTACGTTTTAATGAGGGACGCTTGGGCAGACTGGATATCATGAAAGAACTTGAATTGTGCATTAGTAATAATGCTATCAGTTCTCGTAAGAAAGCTGGCATCAGGCGAATTAAACAGGGAGACAGAAGAGCCCAACAAAATACCATCGAAAAAAGGAGAGAAAGAAGAAGAGCGAAAGCGCTCGTTGAATCAAAATTGAGTAAAAAGGAAGAATTGACATACGAGGTAGGTGGATTTTAGACTTTGGTAAGTTACTATTTTAACATTTTTAAACCAAAAATGCTTTATTATATTTGTATAATTTATGAAGAAGTGGTTTTCGAGAGAAATAATTTTTTATCGTGAATATATTTTCCTTCAATCACTAAAAATTTTATGATTATATTCATGAGAAATTTTAATGAAATGTATACTATAGCAATAGAAACAACTTTAAATATACTTGAATATAAAATATTTTAACTTCCAGCAAAAAATATCTTTAAAGCTCTATTTCTCGAAATGGTTCTATTTGATATTACGAACTATATGTGTTTTTTTTATATAACGCGCATGATATCTGAAAAACTAATCAATATTTTTACATAAAATTTTTAGTGAATGTATATTATGATATGTGTTACAAATTGAACCAGAATGATTTTGCATTTTCTGTCTACAGAAGTTTTGTGGGGGGGGAGTTGAAAAAGTGTCTTAGCATGTCAATGTTTTCGTCATCTTGAGTTCAATTTTCCTTCAATACTAAAAATTTTATGATTGTATTCATGAGAAATTTTAATGAAATGTATACTATAGTATTAGACACAAATTTAAATCCTTTAAATGTACAAGAATATAAAAAATTTTAAGTTACAGTAAAATATATCTTTAAAGCTCTATATCTCAAAATGTGTTTTTTTGATATTTTATTGAATATATATTATGCTAAGTTCTACAAATTGAACCTCAATTTTTATTACTTTTTTCTCTATAGAATTTTTGTTGGGGGGTAGAAGAGTTAAAATTTTAAAAAATTGTAACATTTTATTTTAAATTGGTATATAAAATGGAAATAAAATTTAAATGTAAATAAATTGGGGTTCAATTTCTTAAACAGACTGTTTGCATTACTTAGATACCCAAAATTTTGTGTTTAAACCAATATTTTATTCGTAATGATGCGCGCAAGGTGACTGTCTCATTTTTCATCAAAAATTATACACATATTTAACACTCTCTCAAATAATACATGTCAATATTAACATTTGAAAATGTGTATACGCATTTCAATGTTTTGTGCATTTGAAAATGTGTGTAATAGAGGAAATAGGAGATATTTTTCTAGAAAAAAAAAGTTAGTTTGTGAAATGTTTTGTTTCAGAGATATAATGTATCGAATTTGACAGATTTTTCCCCATTTTGCGGAGGTTTAAGAGTCGTATGTCCCCTTAAGAAACTTTCAACAGCTCAATGGTAGTCTTCGTAATAGATTTGTGTGTGGCTTACGCAGCGAAGCTATTCAAAGAAGTTATTATCGAAAGCGGACCTCACTTATGAAAAAGCAGTAAATATTGCTATGGCAATGGAGGCGGCTGCAAGAGATACCGATGAACTTCATACCATGTGTGATTCTAAAAGTATGCATAAGGTATACAACGCCAAAATTCTGCAAAGTGTCCTCGTGGTAGTACCGGTTTTTTAAGAGTGTCAACAAAATCCCGAATTGAAACCAGTACGAGACAAAACCAAGCGGACATTTAGAGGTAGGTGTTTCCGGTGTAAAAGCCCACTGCGTTTTGCTAATGCGTCTCCTAAAAAGGATAAAACCTGTAAAAAATGTAAATTTAAAGGACATACTGAGTTTCACTGCAAAAGGAAATTAAAGAAAAACTTACGCCAATTTACTGACGAAACTGAAGTTTATACCATTAATATCAATGAAAATGAAATAACGTTAATAGTTTAGATTAATGATAAACCAGCGAAGATGCAACTGGATACCGGTGCATGCATTTCTGCTATTTCAATAAGTCAATTTCGTAAAGTATCCCCTCAAACTAAAATTGAGCGTGGTAATGTAATTTTAAGAGCTTTTGGGGTTGAATTGATTAAACCAGTGTTTGAAACAGCTGTGGTAGTGAAATGCAAAGATCAAGGAAAGATTAAAAAATCTTATTTATGTGGTCGGAAAGTTGATCTTTTATTTAGTGTAGATGGTTTCGAGATTTCCGGCTTGATTGGAAAGAAATCAGAAATTTTAGATTGAAAACTGTAAGTAAAGGATTAAATGGTAAGAATTTTAACGAGAAAATCCTGGCTATGTTGTCCGAAGGTAAAATTAAAGGTTTTAAAGCTAGGCTTTACGTTAAAGAAAACTGTCAGCCTAAGTTCTCAAACTGAAACCTGTTCCTTATGCTCTCCACTCTCGAGATGAGAATGAAATTAAGAGATTGGTAGACATGAAAATTTTAAAACCCATAGAGAAAAGTGACGATTGCGTAAAGTGATTTGGTTTCTAAAATTGAATACTGTGGTCATTTAATCGACAAAGATTGTTACATCCGACCGAAAAGAAAGTAAGCGCTATTTTAGATGGAACCTCAACCTACGAATGTTACACAATTAAAATCTTTTCTAGATTTAGTTAACTATTATACTAAATTTTTAAATAACTTAGTAACAATGTTGCAATCCTTAAAATCAATTGCTTAAAATGGGTGCTGGATTTAAATGGTCCAAAGAATGTTCGCGAACTTTTCAAAAAGTTAAGGAAGAAATATCTTCTAATAAAGATTTGAATTCCTACAATCCAGAATTGCGTGTCGTTATCACCACGGACGCTTCAACAGATGTGCTTGGATCTGTAATTTCGCATATATGTGATGATGGAATAGAGAGACCAATAGCTTTTTAATCTTAATCTAGAACTTTAACAAAAGCGGAACGTTATTGTAGTCAAATTGACAAAGAAGCTCTCTCAATAGTTTGGGGAATTAAACGTTTTTATCAATATTTGTTTGGAAACAAATTCATAATGTTAACAGATCATAAACCATTAATTCATATTTTTAGCCCTAAACAAGTTTTACTTGCAATTTGCAACTACTATGCAATTTTTCTTAGTAGATTTGATTATAATATTAAGTATCGGAAGACTAACACGGGAATGCAGACACCTTTTCGCGATTGCCTTTAAAAGAAACTTCTGATGTGGTAGCCGATAATGCTGATGCATTTAAAATTGGTCAAATTGAGACTATGGCAATAACTGCTAGAGATTTAGCCAGAATAACCAAAACTGATTTAGAGCTTAAACCATTATATGAAAAATTGTTAAGCGGAGAATAAATAATAGGATTAGGATTTCCTGTGAAAGATGGCGATTATAGTTTACGAAAGGGAGTAATTTTCTAAGGGCATAGAGTTTCAATTCCTAAAAAGTATCGTAAAATGGTCTTAAACGAATTACATTTTAGTCCTTTTGCAATTTGCACAATGAAAATTTAAGCTCGTTCATACTTTTGGTGGCCAGAAGTTGATCGAGAAATCCAATCCTTAGCTAAAAATTGCATCCAACGTTCTAAATATGCAAAGACCCTCCTGAGACAATGATACATCCTTGGGAATGACCTTCTAAAACATGGGAAATTATTCATATAGATTTTTCAGGTCCTTTAATTATTTATATGTATTTAATTGTTGTAGATGCTCATTCGAAGTGGCTTAAAGTGTTCCCAATGAACGCTATCACTACTGGAAAAACGATCGGAATATTAAAATCGCTATTTTTTAGATTTCGTTTACCCAAAATTTATTTTCAGATAATGGTAGGTCCTTTGTTTCTA